>JAWNPO010000402.1:0-19444 GCA_035047525.1 Drosophila quinaria
TCACCAAAACATTATTTGTTAACAGCCGAGAAAAAAAGTTTCAAAAGTAGGCTTTTACAAAAACTCAAAATATTAAAAGAGTATTTAATGGGTTAAGTACATTTTTGTATCATTCAAACGGGATTGAAATGATCTTCATGTTTGATTGTAATGTCGTTTCTATCATTATTTCCCTTAACTGTAGAAAATACATTTCATGTTTTTCCATCTTTATTTAATTATGTTGAATAACCCACTTCAGTAAATCACTTCACTCAATTTTGCAGAACTCATAATCATTAATATCCATTTTTTCAGTCTTATTTTTAGAAATTCATTCAGAAATTCTGAATTTTTTACTATTCATTTTTAATTTTAGCTCGAATTTAATTAAATATCAACTAAAAAACAAAATTTTACTAGCTTATTTGAAAGAAATGCATTAAATAGAGAATCTTATTTTTTAATTATGATGTGATAAGCTACTTATCCAAGTTTAAATGCTTAAGCTGTATATTTTAAATTTAATTATAAATTGCATTAAATGTTACTGTAAGGAAATTCGAGGGTCATTAATTTGGAATCATTTCTAATGAATCTCTTTTTCCTTTTTCCTTTTGCAGCCACAATGCAACCCGTCGCAATTCCTACTACGACAGCAGCGGCAGCAGCAGCACTGGCGGCGTCGGCGGCGGCGGCATTGGCGGCATCAATGTACCTGCAACGCCAACAACAGGTGGCGCCAAGTCGGGCAATGCCAACTGCAGCTTGAGCAACAACAATGCGAGCAGCGCAACCAAAAAACTGTCGGCGGCAAGTTTGCGGGATGCGCGAGATGCGAAGGAATCGGCGGTTGGCAGCGGAGTGGGTGTGCCAGGTGGTGGTGGTGCTGGTGCTGGTGGTGGTGCAGGCAGTGGTGCTGTGGTTGGGGCAGGCAATAGCTTGCCACTGCCAGCTGCGGCACAATCACCCACCGAGCAGGCCAAGAGCCAAATGGCCGCTGTGGTCGCTGCCGCAAGTGTTTCGCCTTTCATGACCAACTTTTTGCCCTTCCCGGGGAGCATATTTCCCCCCCTGATGGACATGAGCAGCACACAAGCGTTGCTCACGCTGGTAAGTGCTTCGCTTGACCACCCAAAATGCCTACACTGAGCGAAAATATGAAGTATTTCATTCTTAAAACCACAGATGATGTTGCTCACTGGGATTGAAATAACTGAAAATTTAAAATCAATGTGCATATATACTAGAGGTCTGCATGGCTGCATTCGAAACGTCAAATAAGATATTCATGCCCAACGGAATTGAATGAGTTCGGCTGCGTCTTTCAATGAATTGAATGAATTCAATGAATAAACTGAAACCGAAAACTTCACATTCAAAAAGGCAGCCTAAGTTAATTTTTTGTACTCTATTTATTTAGAATCTGTCCTTTGTGGACAATAACTGAATTGTATGGCTTTTTTACCTTAACTTAAATTAATGAAAAACTAACTGAAAAAACGAGTGAGGGGAATAAGTTCTGGAATTTTAGTTTCTTTTAATTTAGAGTAAAAATCTAGCCACGAAAACATTTCTAAGCCCCAAAATTTCAGATGTCCACTTATGTGACAAACAATATTAACTTTAATTATAAATTATTATAAAAAAATAAATTGTATTCTGAGTACTCTGAAAAACGTTGCTTTATTCGTTTCTCGTTCACTGGATGAATGAGTACTTAAATTAAAATAAAAAATGAGTATTCAATCAATGATAAACGGAATTTATTCCACTCAGGGAACTGAATTAAACTCACGAGTACTCAGAGACACTCAAGTTTGAATGCAGCCGTGCAGACCTCTAATATATACATATGTACATACATATGTATATACAGTTGAACTTCCATAACTCTAACATCTATAACTCGAATTCTCTCTAACTCGAACTAAATTGAGTGGCAATAGCTGAACAAACACACTTCCATAAGTCAAAGTCTCCATATCTCGTATTTTTTTCTTGGATAATGGTGATTCGAGTTAGGGAAGCTCGACTGTATATTAATTGATTATTTTAGGATTCTTTGATATCTTAAGATTCTTTAGACCATTTGTTTTTACTTGTTAATTTCAGTAATTAAGAATTGTAAATACTTAACCTCAAGTTATTCAAACTCAATTTTTCTCTCTGTGTAAACTTGGCTCTAATCTGTATTTATTCTCGCTCCCTTCTCGCTGCTTTGTTGCACTCGGTCAGGCGCGTGCGGCCAAAGATGCTGAGATACAGCAGATATTGCGGGGCAAGCAGCAGCAGCAACAGATGCAGATGCAGCTGAAAGGCAGCAGCTCCAATGCCTCGTCGCCCAGTGCGAGCACATCGGGCACGCCACGTCCCAGTTTGAATGCGGCATTGCAGCAGGCGGCACAATTTGTTACACCCGCTTTAATCTATTCGGCGCAACTGCAGCAGCAGCAACTGCAGCAACAACACCAACAACAGCAACAACAACAGCAGCAGCAACAACAATCGCGTCAGTCTAGTCCACGTTCCAATGCGGAGGCTGCTGCGGCGTCCAATGTTGCAACTTCGGCAGCGGCGGCGCCGCTGGACTTGAGCTCCCAGCCGCCAGCCGCCAAACGTTTTAAGGCTGAATCATGTGCAACAGCAGCAGCAGCAACTGCAACTGCAACAGCAGCAACTGTAACCACAACAACAACTGCAACTGCTAGTGCAACGCTGGGTTTGCTGGCGGCACGTCGTGCCAGCTCAACAACAACAACAGCAACAATAGCAACCACAGCAGCAACAACAGCATCTTCCACACCATCCCCGCCACTTTCTGAACAGCAGAAGCCAACATTGGAGTCACTCGAGGGCCAAGGCAGCAACAGCAGCAACAACGGCAACACCAACGCAGTTGCAACATCGCCAGCGGGCACAGTGCGTCAGTGTCAGGCACAGAGCGAGGAGGTTAACTCCTGGTCTGTGGACGATGTCTGCACCTTTGTGGGTGGAATTGATATATGCGCCGAATACGTACAGGTAAGTCTCGAATTGCAAACAACCTTAAATCCAATTCAGCTTCACTTTGCCCGCAACTTGATTTAGCTTCGATTTTGTGGCACATGCAAATTGCTCTAAATTGCCGCACGCCTAATTAATGTTTTATGGTCCTTGTAACTCTATCTAGATAAACAAGCTCCCCACGCTCGATTAGCTGCTCAGCTTAGAAATCAGCGCAGTGACTGAAAAACCAATTACCAAAGTGTAGTCTTAATGTGTATAACTAATCAAATCCACAGATCTGCAAATCCAAAAAAAGGGTTGGGTTATAAACTATTATTCGACATTTAAATCGTAACGAAAGTCTTAGTATTACTTTAGAAAACAAGAATTATTTTAAAATAGATCAAAATAGATCAATTTAGGAAATTCCCTTTAATTGCTCTTGAAATTGGAAACTAATTAAATACCAAATTGGTCAGTAACAGTCTCAAGTGGATGTCGTAACTAAATTTATCGCTGAACCACCAACCAGATAATCACTAAAAAGGTCCCTTAAAGATAAGATAGTTTTCAAAAAAAAAAAATACCAGGTGTGCCACAGAAATCTCATTACTTTATTTTATACAAAATCAATTATTATATAAATAAGTTAAATATTATTAATTAAAAAAGTAAATTTAAAAAAAACTATTATTTTGCAATGATAAACTTTAAAAGGTTGCTAAACAAACCCTTGGGAAATTTAATCTGAGAAGGTGCCAACCCTAGCATCCTAGTTCGAAAAGGTTGGTGAACATGCTAAAAAAATAAATAACTCGAAGTTCTGTGGCACTGAGTAATTTTCAGAGTGGAATTGCTATTCTCTGAATAAATAGATAACTCTTTCTAAACGAAACATACTATATATTAGAAATAGTCGAAGGCCTGGACGCTAGTGCTCTTATTATTTACTTAGCTTTAATATTCTTGTGTATTATAGCTAAAAAAAATAATTATAGAAATAAGACTGGCAATCTTATGCAAGTACTTTTATTAACTCAAAAACATTTTCTATGAGTTCTATAGGTAAATAGAATAGATCGCAACGAAATCACAGGAAATTTTAGATAGAAAGATTGCAATACTTTAAATATCGTTTTATCTCGTTTTTAATTCGATGGTTTCTAAGCAAATCTTCCACAATACTTAACTAAAATATCTCTTCTATCATCCAGCAATAACCTGCAAAATTATTCAAGTTATTCAGTTGGTATCTTTTACATTTGATCCTAGAAATGCCACTGTAAGAACTTTGTGATGCGGCCATTATATTAAATCTTTAACAGCTGCCTCTATATCATCCATTCAGTTGCCCCATTACTGTCAAAGTTCATTTACCCAATGGCAATTCGCACTTTTGAAAGTCATGCGTGGCGAGTACTTACGAGCTTGCGGCCAAAAGCTTCCTGTCTAGGCCAGGCCAACAGCAACATTGGCATTCCGCAAGATTAACTATGTTCTCGTTTGAACTTCGTACTGGGAATGGGAATGGCAATGGCAATGGCAATGGGATGCAGACTGGGGACTCGAACTGGAACTCAGCAACTGAGGCTGGATCTGAAGTTGGGCAGCGGGATCTGAACTCCATTGGCGGCCATTAATATTGTGTGTGCCACGCGAGCGGCGGCTCAATGCGAAAATGCTTGTAATAAAGCTGCGAATGCGGCCAAGTATCTAACTTGGCTAGCAAGACGACTGCTCTGCTCTGCTTTGGTCTGTTGCTGCTCCACATAGCTGTTGTTGCTGTTGTTGTTGTTGTTGCTGTGGCCCAGGTGATCTTTTACGACCAGTTCCGGCAAGTTGAACGACTTTTGATCGGTCAGCCGCTTGCGGTCGACGATCGGTCAACGTCAGGCGTCATTAAAGCGACCAAAGAGACAGAGAGTCACAGAGTCAGCATCCACATCAGCATCTACAGCTTCAGCTTTAGCTTCAGCTTTAGAGCCAGTACCAGATCCTGCTACACGCGTTAATGGCGGTGAAAACACGGCCGAGACAAGAGCTGGCCAAGACTCTGACTCCGACTCTGTCTCTGTCTGTGTCTCTGTCTCTGGCCATGGCCTCGACTCAAGACGCTGAAAAGATAGCGTTAACAATTAACATGAAGTTGGCTTTAGGTGTTGACACATTTTGATGCATATTAGCCACAAACATGGCCATCCTTTAGCCTTCATCTCTCCAGCCTCCTTCTTGACTTTTTTCAGCCTCTTGATGATGCGTCAAAAGTCGCCTAATTAGCTGGCCCAAAGCGGCTTACGGCATAGACCATTGAAATCAGCTTAGCTTGGCCAAAACAGACATTTTGCTGATATGTGCGAACCAGTTTATATATACATATATATGTATGAACATATATCTATCCGTTTGTATAGAGAGCAATGCAATTGGCAAACTGAGATGCGACAGCGACAACAACTCCGCCCCATTTTGTGCGATAGACAAAAAGCCAATTGGCGTAATATTCAATTGAATTTATGGCCACAACGACACTTGGCCAGGTTTTCAACTCTCTTGCACTCCAGACTTGCACCTTTTGTGGCAACAGCAGTTGCGGCAGTTGCATGAACTTGTTCCACGTTAGAAAACTTTGTCGCTGGCTTGTCTCGCTTTTTTTGAGATATTGCTGCGGAGGTTGTAAATATTTAGTGCAGAGGTTGCTTTCGCAATCCAATATGAAGACATTGAGAACTGGTTCAGTGACATTGCCCAGTCGAGAGTCGAGAGACAAGAGACGAGGGATCGACCGTAGACCAGGCCTCGAACTGGGCCTAGACCTGGGCCTGCTTGTCGCATCACGTTGCAGCCCCAAGACCAAGAGCTTGGCAAGTGTTATTGATATTGCTCAGACTTTGGCCAACCAAGATTGGCATGCACTGAAAGACGCACACAAACACATAGACATACCATATAACAAGATATTGCCACATTTGTATTAACTGAATGAGAGAGAGAGAGAGAAGAGTTGGCTCTGACCACGCATGGGTGGCTCGATGCGACGCTTTATTATTATCGCCCCGGACTGTAACGTTAAAATGCAGATGAAGTTATAACTAAGTTGACCATAAGCTGCACCCTACAGCTCTATGCCAGCAGGATGCTACATATACATATATTCTTTTTTCCTTTTCTTCTTTTTTTTTTAATATTTCAGTCTTCTTTTTTTTTGCATTTTAAATGCACTGATTTATGGCTATATTAAGGCACAATAATAATTTCTATGCGTGATCGCAACGCAGCAGCTGCAACCAGCTCTAATCTCCCTCCCTCTCTCTCTCTCTTTATCTCTCTCTGTCTGTCTCTTTCATATCCTCTGTTGTATTCAGTGCCTCGTGCCGCATTTCAGAATTTGTTTATTAAATTGCCAGCGATTGAGACTGTCTATAAATGTGTACTTGTATGTGAGTTGCCTGGAATTGTGCATTGATTAAGTGAGCTGAGACAGCAGGTGATCTTCAGATATTAGATAGAAATGCCATACAATACAATTCAAAATATTTAAAAATTAGTTGACGACAATTGTAGCTCCAGTTTATACAAAGATCTCTAGATATCAAAAATCTCTTGTGGCGTTATATGCATTTTCCTATCTTAATCCTTAACAATATGTGGCTGATAAAAAGATTCCGCTTGTACTTTGTATCTTAATCAAGAAATTAAAGTTGAAGAGATATTTTGCGTATACATAATTTAAATATTTGCACCAAAATTTGAAGTCAAACATATACACGATAAAGATATTTTCTATTTAAATTTGCACTGGAAACGTCACTAATAAATAAGCTTAATTAAATTACAGTTAAAAATTTGTTTAGTTATCTGTGAATTTTTTACTATACTTGTATAATTGTGTTTTATTTAAGCTAACCAAGTTTATACATAGTTAGATGAATTTATATTTTTATGAGCATTTTTAATAATTTAATGTGAATTTAAAGAAATCTTGGGCTTTTTCTCCTAATACAAGTTTAACATCGATTTCATTATTTGTCGATTAGAGTTCACACTCAATCTGTGTTTCTATCGTGTGAATGTTTGTGTACTTAATCAAAATGTAATACTGTAATGTTTCCGCTTGAATGATACGTCATTTGCCACAACCTCTAGAGTTTAAGCTTTGAACTTGCCTGCCCTAAATGGCCCGAATTAGTTTTTCTCCAGTGTGTCTGCGATGACATTCAGGAATGTTTCCCAAGCCAAGACACAAGCTCAACAAAGCTGTCAAAAGAAAACAACAACAACAACACAACAAAACGGCAACCAACACGGAACTGTCTCTCGCCTCCTCTGTCCCCCCACCTCGGGTCACCCTTTAGCCATTCTTGTTGTTTTTGGCCTGCTTGTCTATCTGGGCTTTGCTAGTATCTCCATCTTCGGTGCTGTTGGGGTCCCGTTCCGTTCCCGTTCCCTTCCCTTCCGTTCCGTTCCGTACCGAGCAAGTACTTGTACCCGTCGCCATCAGGCCGCCATAGTCAGAGTCGTACTTATTGTATTTGACATGCCAAATGCCAAAAGTACACGTAGGCGTCATAAGATTCATGACTCCAACTCGAACTCCAAAATGAAAACCAAAATACAAAACTAAAAAAAAAAACAAGAACAGTTAACTACGTTATGGTGATATTTAAATACCCTAAGAAATATCAATTGTTGATATAATAGACTTTAGTCAGAAGTAAACATATTTTAAACTATTTAAAAGAAAGTAACAGATTGTAAAGTTTGCCAAATAATAAATATAACAGAGCTTAAATTTTAACATATGATAACCATAACAAGAAATCTTGAAGAGTTCTCAAAGTTTACTCCATAATTATTTATTTATTTAGAAAATTATACAAAATATAGTGGCTCCGGGAGCCAGCGGGTGCTAAAGAATTGAGATTTCGCCCACAACTACATTAGCGGATGCTTAGAGTACTAGTGACTAGACCTTCGACTCTATGATATGTTTAAAATGTGTGTTAGGTTGCAAAGTTTTAAGAATATAAAAATTTTATTAATGTTGTGTGTTGTGGGAATTGAAAGAGTTTCGATGGCGAATGTGTTTTGAAATACTCGGGCTCTGATATTATTGTATCTTTGGCAATCCATGAGAACATGTTTAGGTGTGATTATCGTGCCACTCCATAATTCTTTTTCAATATTTTATGAAATTTTGTAGAAATTGTATGAACGTAGAAAAGTGCGAACAGAGCAAATAATCGCTAAGTTATTTTAGTAATATCTTTAGCTATTTATCAAGAAGGGGTTTTTGTTCTTGGGCGAATTAAAGAAAATGATTTTTTGATCCCATGCAGAGTCACTTTATGGAAGTTGGACTATACTTGCTAAAATCCTCCGATGCTGTATTATCAACATAGATTAGTCCACAATAAATCCAAGACGAATTGATTTATTCAAAACTTTAATTTAAAATGTATGACACTTGATCTACTGGTAATACTCCAAGGTAGGGTATTACTAAAATCTGGTATGCTCAAGCCCACGGTGTCGTGTCGCGATCGCTGAGAGAGTCGAACGTTCTGTCAGAGACAGGGACAGAGACTGCGAGATGGAGAAGGAGATGGCGATAAAGACTGAGACGGGGACAGAGTCGAGGCACAAGACAACGTGTTATTGTTGCTTGGGTTCACATAAATGTCAAGCGAGCAACAAAAACTACAACACGAGTACAAGAGTATATGTATGTGTATATGTATATGTAGTATATGGAGATCGGTTTAGCTCTAGATTTAACGCTCACCGTTAACGCCCCCGTCAAATGTGTTGCATTTGTCCCTCAGCTGGCGTTGTAACTCTCATTATCTCGTATGGATTTCAAAGTCGACCCTATTATTAGATAAGGCGCACAGTTTCATATTTCAGCGTTATTATAAACAACCAACAGTCAAAGTAAACAACGATCGTCATCATCATTATGATTATCATTTTGCACAAATGTCAAGTCGAGAGAGAGAGAGAGAGAGGAGAGCACTTGTCACTTGAGCTTGGACCCAAAGGTCTACAATCTTCTACAGATCTATGTCTACGACTATCTACAGACTGCATATAATACGATACGATTGGCTTTATTTTTTTGCTTTGCTATCCTCCAGCTCCATCTCAAATTATTTGTTTATCTTCAGTTTGTATTAAAGTTCGATTTTTTATCGCACAAACCACTCGTTACTTTGGCTTTTCGCCTAGACCTTCCCATCGATAACTGTCACATGCTGGCTAAAGTTTTATTTATTTATTATCATTTCCGTTTATTTTTTCTTTGGGTTGCTGCGCATGCGCTTTTGTGTCTATTGCCATCTCTTTCAGTCTATCTATTCCCATCTCTTTTGCTCTCACTCTCTTGTCAGCCCAATTGATTTGGAAAGCTGCATTAAAATGCAATTTGAATTTCATTTTTGGGCAAAAAGCAAATTGTTGCTCTGCTTTGCAGGAAGTTCGACTGGAGGAAATGACTTGACAGCAAGTGCACTTTTCATATTGAAAATCAATTTTCTTAAGCTCTATGACTTGTCTTTCTGTTAACTGGTTAACTCAACTGTTAATCACATAATGAAGATCATGAAATTTCGTTCTCGTTTTCTTTACATTTCTTGAACTAGTTTTGATGGTTTCTTCAGATTTTAATTGGTTTTATTACTTTTATAAAATCTCTTTTAAAAATTTCACTTAAAAATAAAAAAAGGACTTTTATGAGTTATTGGTACAATTTATAATATTGTGATCGAATTAATTGAATGGTGTACATTTATAACTCACAAGGAATGTATGAAGACATATTTTTATTAAACTTATTTCCACATTGTGAAAACTTTTAAAAAATATAAATGATGATAGATAACATAAATCACACTAGTACATGACAAAATCCTTTACCATCTTCTTAATTGAATTTATCATATATTCCTTACGTATCGAATCGGATTGTTATCAATCAATCTGATGAATATTAAAGATGGAATTAATTTCAGTTTTTGCTGACTCGAAATAATACAAGATACTATATTATTTAGCACTGCAAATTCCTTTTGCCCAAAGATCAGATACCTTTGGAATTATAGACTATGTACATTGATCATCAAAGTTTCTAAAATATTATTTCAACT
Source organism: Drosophila quinaria (assembly GCA_035047525.1). Lineage (NCBI taxonomy): Eukaryota > Metazoa > Arthropoda > Insecta > Diptera > Drosophilidae > Drosophila > Drosophila quinaria. Next base: position 10,110 of record JAWNPO010000402.1, read on the forward strand.
TCAATTCGCTTAGTTCTTCTATTTCGTTAACACATTATAATTTCCTTTCCCTAACAGATTGTCTGCAGTTGTATTAATAGATTCAGATGAATTCTCTATCACTGCAATTTCCTTTCGCTTACCGATCACAGATCGCATCTAAACTGATTCGATCCGATCGGCGGGGAGATCTTTAAAGTATTTTAGCTTTTAGCGCCGCAAGTTCCGTTTTCCGTAGCTTAAGCTCATGCATTTTAACGGTGCTTTTACTGTACTTGCACTTGGAGCGAGCTTTCATGGCCGCAGGTGGAATAAACTAAAACAAATCACCAGAGACCTAATGATTATAAACTTAACGATCGTTGCAAGTTTGTTGCTGTTGTTGTTGTTGTTGTGATTATTTTGCGGCGTTGGCGGTCAACGCATTATCAGCTTTAGACTCTGGTCTCTAGTCTCTTGGCTAACAACGGCAAAACTACCGCACACGAGACAACAACAACAACGACAACAACAACAACCGACAGCAACAGTAACAACAACAAGTGAGGCACGTGCTAAACATGCAACTCCTACTCTTGCCACGGCAACAGACACGACGACCATTCACTCTTTTCAGTCAGTCTCTGCTGACTCCGGATGCTCTGAGGGGCACTGAGCAATATGCTAGCTATTAATCCATGAATTACTTAAAACCACATTCCATGCCCCGCGTGCCGCTAAAAAGGGGCAACATTTAAATTGCCCGCTTACCGCCATATTTCAATATATTGGCACAACTCGTCGTAGTTCTCTTTCTCTACCTTTCTTGCCTACTCCCTCTTGCCTCTCTCTCTTCGTTCGTCCTCCTTCTCCTTCTCCTTCGTTGTCTGCCGCTGGAGGCCGCCTACAAAATCGCCACGACAAGCAATTTTCTTGCTGTTCCTTTAGCATTTTCCTTTTTTTTTTGTTTTTTTTTTGTTCTCTTTTTTGATATTGTTGCACGATAATGATGTCGTCTGTTTGATGATGTTAGCCTGGCCAACACAAACAGGCAGGCAGGGCAGTTAGAACAATCACCTACATTGAAAAGTTGGCAACTTTGGGGCAAAAATCACAGCACGAAAGCAAATGATTGCAATCGATGAGGAGAAGCTGTTGCAACAACTTTGCTGCTGCTGCTGCTGCTGCAGGCCAAACGTTAAAGTTGCAAGCTCCGCATGCTGGTGCAGAGGTTATATGCAGCGAAGGTTAAGAGGTGGCCACGGCACACACAGACTCTGCCATTTAACTGACAGCTCGGCAACGGCAGCAAAAACAGTCAGCAACCCAGAGAGAGAGAGAGAGACAGAGATAAAAAAGAGAGCGGGAGAGGAAGAGAAACGTATCTTGCAACAGCAGCGCATGACTGGAAGCAAAACAAAAAAATTCAAAAAAAAAAAAAAAAAAAATTAAAACTACACACCAAAGAATTTATACTCTTGCTTAGCCTTGTGGAGTTGATAGGTCAAAGGTGTGACCAACATCAAACTTTCATAACTTTGCCAAAACTAAACACATTTTTTTATTTTTAAATGTCATTTTTATTATGGTTTGGCCTCTAAATTCGTTCACATATAGCTAACTTCGTTTGCATAATTTTTTGACTTTTTTGACTTATTATATCGATTTTTATGCAATGAAGATCCTTAGTTTTTTCAAAAATTAAAAACTGTACATTTCAAAAATTACAGAATCATATTCAATACTTCCGCGCACTCGCGGCCATTTTTTCTAAAGTCAACCGAAAGTTCAAAATGAACCCAAAAAAATAGATGCATAGAAAAAATAAATAAATTGTACTTTACATACTTTTCTTCACATGCATTTAGTTTTAAAGATAAGCCAGTTATTGTAAATAAATAAGCTTAATACAAAAACTAAATTCAATTCAAAGACAACTTGCTTTTTTAAAGCTTAAAATTTCTCACTTGTAATTTTTTGAAAAATTCTTGAACTTTGACGAGCGCCACAGCTTACAACAAAATTTTTTAAAATCACAAAACCTTTTGCATAAAATAGTTCAACCATTTCTTAGTTCAAAAATATAAAAATTTTTCTTAAACGCAACTCGAAAATTGATTTTTGTCTCGAGTTTTGGGGAAACGAGCCACAGTGCGCCTGTCATAATAAACTGAACTCAATTCTGCAAATGAACTACGACAAAAATAACTCCAGTGAGTCGTTGAATTCTAATGAAAATCGATTTAATCAAGTTAAGTTAAGTTACCGAGTTAAAATAATTCGAGTTGTCGATTTTTTGATGTATTGTATTTACTACATCACTACTTTATGCTTCTGTAATGCGTTACAAATTTGATGACAAAACTTAAATACACTCTGCAAGGGTATTAAAAAATATGGAGAGAAAAAAAATGTACGAGACCGAAAGTCAAATGCCAAGCAGCCAGAGATCATGGTTGAGTTTGGACCTGAGTTCGGGTTCGGGCTTTGGGGCAACAAGTCCACAGCCAGGTCGACAGCGAAGTCGACAGCGAAGTCGACGTCAACGGCGGCGACGACGTCGCTCGTGGTGTGTTATCAAAGCTGATGATGATTATACCCACTTGCACGCCTTTTTTGTGTGCCCCCCGAGAGTCCACTTCACTCCCCACCTCACTACACATTTCAGCCAGCAGCAGGGGCAGCAGCTTCATACCCTACAGGAAGCTGAGCTAGCCATTGCCAATTGGCTACTCGTTGTTGTTGTTGTTGTTGTTGCCCCCGTCCTGCATCTCTTGCAGCTTGTTGCATGCATTATTATTATGCGCATGCGCACAGTTGGCCATATAATCTAAAATTGTATCTTTGGCGTGTAACCCGGGGCACTTTCTGCTGCTGTTGCTTCTCCATTTGCTTCTCCTTTAGCAGCAACAATGAACAAAAGCAACCAAAATAAACTGATTATGTGCCGCTCGCGAACTCCTTGACTCCATACAGGGTACTACCACTGATGCTGCTGCTGCTGCCAAACAAAATTAACAGCGTGCTCGCTCTGTCTTTTTTTTTTGCTGCTATAGGTTCTTTTGAGGGGTCTTCAATGGGGTCTTCGAGGGTCTTGTCTGCAGTTGATGCCTTTTGTTGGCTGCTGTCCAGAGGGTCACATCAAATTTTCTAATATTTTGACCCTTCGATATAATATTATGCTGGTCATGATTGCACAGTGGGTCAAACGCGTGAATTTGTGCTTACTTTTGTGAATTTGTTTCAAATATTCAAATGATAACTTATTAATATGAGTTTAGCATTGATGTATCGATCGCGTTACTACGATAACCATAAATTTCTATAAATATCGATATCGATTAATCTGGTATTTTTAACAATACGTTTACGATAACTTTACGATTATCTGAAAAAAGCAAAATTACATTTTAATGCAATGCATACAATATATATCCGATATCTAAATAAATGTATAGTTACTAATTATAATAAACAACGATAACTTTATCTATAGATAAATGTAGCTTATCTTAAACAAACGCCTGCTTTTAAAATAGTCACTTTTCGAATGAAATGATGCCTATTGCTTAATTTATCGATACATTTACCGCTTATCGACTCTCTCGATCCACAGTAACACGACTTTATAATGCCTGCGGCAGAAGCTGAGAAAGAGAGATATTTATTATTTATTACAAGAAGAAACTGACTGTAAAGTTCTCTGGACGCTAGAAGGCGTTTTTCCCTGTGTAATTCACTAAACTATTTAATATAATAAGCGAGCTTTTGTTTAAAGTTGATTGTTATACGAGTATTTGGGGAAGAGTGCAAATCAATCATAGACTTGAGCTAAACTTGGTCTAAATTCCAGAGAGTGACGGTAATTTCCAACACCTTTTGGGCTATTGCACGTGCCTCAGTCTAAGGCCAATTGCAGATGTTGCTGGCAACAGTTGCTACCGTCCACAGACACAGAGATAGAGACAGAGACAGAAAGTTGGCGGATGCAGTGGCCCTTCAAGTGGAGCCCACCTTAGTGGTTGTTTGCCTGCTCAATGCGTAACAAGATCAAACCACAGCCACCGCAGAGCAGAGGATGTTTGGCATTAAGCGTAATTGTTGGCTTTTGCTACGGTCAAGACAGTCAGTCAAGACAACAGCAACAGCAACAACAACGAGAAGAAGACAAAACAAAACTAGTGGACGATGCTACAGTGGAGCATACTCGACTCTCGGAGACCCCAAACTGCTCAAAATAAAATTATATAAATCCGTATTGTTTCCGATATCTTAAACAACAAAAAAGTTTTTCATATCATATTTATATTTTGTTGGTTTGGTGGAGATTTCTCAAACAACAAAAAGTTTCTAATACTAAGACCTGTTGTTCGACTGATCCCATGGCAACTATATGATATGATGAACCAAATTTGTTTAGGATGTATGGGACCATCTTATATGCATACTCTGTCAGTTTGGTTCAAATATCTCAAACAACAAAAAAGTTTTCATACTAAGACTTGATAGTGATAGTAGTCCGATCCAAAATCGTAAAAAAACTCTGCGTGCAATATAGACGAACCTACATACGGAGTTTGGACACTCTAGCTCCTATAGTCTCTGACGGACATGGCTATATCGACTCGACTGTTGATGCTGATCAAGAATATATATACTTAATAGGCTCTGCCACGCCTCCTTCTACCTGTTGCGCACTTGTTTTTTTTTTTGGGACAAAGTTAATGGACCCCTGTACTTTTTTTAAGTACGGGGTCTAAAAAAAATACAAAATCATTAAATACTTCGTACTTCGTATGCTACCAAAATCAAAGCCAAAGTCACAAGTGAAGTGGAGCCAAACAAGTCAACTTTTTAGGTGGGCAGATCGAGGCAAGAACAGCAACAACAGCAACAACTGGACAGCAGCAGCAGCAGCAGCAACAGTCGGGCAGCCAAAGGTTGTTGATGGGCCACGGCGACTGTTGCCGCTGCTGACGGCAATCAGGTCGAACTCCATAGCCATAGCCAAAGCCAAAGTCGAGTCGAGTCGCTTTTGGCCAGACATGAAGAATTACAATGAGTAGGTAGTTGGGCACAATTGCCGCAGCAACAACAGCAGCAGCAGCAACAGGCATCAGTTGCTGCCGTCTTGGCAGCAGGTCGGCCCACGTTCTCTGGACTGAGCTGACTGTGCTCCCGGGCATAGGTAGCACAAAAAGCTGTTCAATTTAGAATTCAAATTGTTGTCTTCGCTTTTAGCCCCTGCTCAATGTTGCTGTTGTTGCTGCTGCTGCTGCTGCTGCGACGGCAACTGCTGCTGCTGCTGCTGTTGTTGTTGTTGTTGGGCTCTGACTCTGTAAGGTTAAGCAGGTCAAAATCCGTACAACTAAATTGAGCGCAGAAATACAATTGAGCTGCTCCGAAAACGCGCAACTTGAAATTCATTTCTGTTTTCTTTTTCTCTCTTGTGATCAAATTAAAATGTATTTCAACAGCAACAACAACAACAACAACAACAACATCTGTAATCGGTGACCAGAAGCAGCCAGAAGCACTTTTGTAGCTGCTTATTAGTGCACCCTTGTATATATTTTCGTATTATTTTTTTTTACCTTATTTTGTACGTTTTTCGAAAAAGGGTTTTCATTTGTTTCTGGCACGTTTCACATTTGACGCTTGAACGAGCATCTTGAACTCAAAACTTAACTTCATCACGGACAGCTATTAATTTGTTTGGAATTTTGCATTCGATAATTCTTTTGCTTGATTTTTTTGTTTTTTTTTTTTATTTGCACAAAAATACGAGTCTTGCTTTTGATCATCTCTTTAACATTGTTGGCGTGCGTGTTTTATATCTTTTCAAGAATTGTTTTCGATTGACTTTTTACGATCCTCAGAACTTGCCAGTTCTATGTAAATATTGCGCAACAAAATGACTTTATTAGGCTTAAATTTTATTGATCTATTAAAGACCACGAACCGAAAAAAAAAAATACAAACCAGAATAAACTAACTTGAAATGTTATAAATCTGAGAGTCAAATATATATTTACGACTTGAGACTCAAATTAAGAGTTCACGAACAGCAATGGGGAAACCTTGCTGGATCAAACTTGAACTATAAACTTGATTAGATTGATGGAAAAAAATCTGAGGGGCTCAAATGATAATCAGTTGATGTTAAACTGATGGCGCATTCACAGATGTTGGGTCATAAACCTAATCGACTATCGAAACCTGAGAAATTTTATATCTTTTTGGCCTATTGTTCAGTTGGCAATTCATATTGCTTTTTATTCTCTCTCTGTCTCTTCGCGTCGTGTGTAATATCATTTTCAGTATTTTTGGCACACGCTTAGAAATGTGTTGTTTATGCTAAGTTACATTTCGATTCCGACTTTCAAAAGATAAACGACTAAAAACGTTTTAATTTGGTGTAGAACGCATCAATCGCTTCTAATTTTAAAGTGTCTTGTTTCTAGTCACAACACAAAATTAACATTTAAATATATTTTACTCGATTAACAAACTGTCAACCAAAGTCATTCAAGTTTAATTTATAGACAAACGTTATTTTTATATATTTTGTAATATATTTTAAGGAGTTAAAAACATGTGCCACAACTAAAAATTCGTATATTGATAATTTAAATAACTAATTTCTACAAACCGAAAGTCTATCTATTGATATCGAGTTCTTTAATAAGATAACTTTTAAAGTGAATTCATTAATTCATTTTTCGATAGTACTTTCAATAACTGCGACCCATAACGATCTGGCAACATTTCCAGGCTTGTTAAGTTGGTTGCGCTTAGAAATATTTCAAATAATTTCATAACCTATTTCTGGTTTATATCTTTGTGAATGTCTGGTTAAATCTTCTTAGCTTTTTTGTAGCGACTAACAAGTCCGTATGCCTTTGTGTTTGATGCACCAAAATGATTTGCATATTTCCATATTTTTCTATCTTTTTTTTTTGTAAATTGCCCTGTTGCCGCAGAGTCCAATTACATTGCGTGCAACATCAGTGGCAGCTTCAAGCTGCAAGCTCCAAATGGCACACATTGCCTCCAAATGCAGCTGGAGTTTGAGCTGGACTTGGGCCAGAAATTGGAGTTCAAAGTCAAGACCGAGGTGCACATTCAAATCTCTTTTGGGTAGTATTGTTATTGGCGTCTAGTTAAAGCAGTCTCTCTTTATTTCTTGTTGTTTTTGTTGCTCTTGACGGTCAGTTGGTTTTGTTATTTTTATTTATTTTTTTTTTGTCGATTCTATTGTTGCTCTGGCGCTGCCTTGTCAATTATTGGTAGAGCAGAATTTAGAACGCGAAATACACTTCTTAACCACAAAGGCAGCAAATCAAAACCCCTTCCTGCCAGGCTCCCTCCCTTCCTCTGGTATTTTGTTGCTATTATTATTGTTATTGTTCTTGTCTATGAAATTATGACAGTTCAAGTCGAAGTCCGAGTCCGAGTCCAAGTCATACAAAAAGCCACCAATTTCCGGTATGCATTCAAGTTTTTTTTGCCACTATAGTCGCAAAGATATTCTGTGAAATGGGTGGGAAATTTTCTATACTAAAACAATTGTTGAATTAACAACTGTATTTTGAGGTTTATTACATATTACTCTACTTACAAACTCTAGTTCTTACAGCTTTACGCAACTATTAAAATTGTTACTAAAAATTAAGTATGAGATTAACGTATGCGGAATGAAATACGAACAAATTTGGACATGTTCTCAATAAGTTCCAATAATCGACAGCGCAAAACAAAACACACTATAATGAATGGTACTATTTCAGCATGCATACCATCAGAAACTAGCTTTCTAGATAATGCACAGACGCGGTAATGTCTCTGAGCAAAGCAGAGCGTCGAAAATTGATTTGCACATATTGTGCAAATAACCAGTCTTAGCCGTAAAATTAAATTTTTCATTACTTTTCTGCTATGGGCTTCAAGAAAACTTTTATTTATTAAGTAGTTTCGGATGTTCAGAATGAGAAAAAAATTGCTAGAGCCCCTGGATCCAGAAGAAAATATCCATTACATGAGTGTTAAGTTAGAGCAATATAATGGGCTGAAATTGTGGTTCGCACAGATAAATCGAGTTGTGCGTTTGCCAAAAAATACAATGTGATGGACAAAACTGTGGAATAGTATTTAAAAGTCATGGGAGTGATGATATGTTAAAAAAAAAACAGTTCCTAAAGTCACAGAACTACTGAGAGAGACAATTAAACTTTGGCTGCGTGCGCTTTCTAGAAATTTGTTTTCTGCAAGCTGTTGAAAGGTTTGCATAATGGACAATGAGACATATTTCGCATGGAGGGTCATGAGGGGACTCTGAAATATTACTTTAGGCTTTCTAATACCTTGACCACTTGAAAATGTCACTCAAATAACAAAAACAAAGTTTTTTTTGTGGCTGGTCCTAAGTGAGCGTGGAATAAGCGATCCGATCTTATTTAAGGCAGGATTGGCTGTGAATGCGCAAAGTTACAAGGACAATTGTGATCCGGCGCTAAAAAATTTATTGATAAGTATCATGCGAATTATAATACGATGTTTTGCACGACTTAGAGTCCGCTCATTATGCCAAAACAACTCTGAAGGCTCTGGACCACTTGAGTACTGATTTCTTGCCAAATCTGCAAAACTCTCCAAATGTGTCTCAGTTAAAGCAAATGAAAAAGTTTTGGTCAAATCTGAAAAGAAATGTTTAGAGTAAGGAATATAAGCCAAAAAACATCGACTGTTTGATATTAAAAATCAAAAGAGAGCTTCCTAAAATGGATACAAAGGGAATTCTGGAGGCTATGCGCAAGTGAACCGAAAATAAAAGGAAGGATGACCGCTATGGTCACGAATATTTTTGTAAAAATAGCTTATAGTCTAATAAAAAACTTATGAAAAATTTAAGTTGGCCGGACTTGAAACACATTTTTTATTTGTATTACACCAGTTGTTCGTATTTCATTCCGCATACGTTATGCCAAGATCTGAGAGACTCTAAGAGTACAGAAACGAAATTTCACCCATAGACTTCTTTTATTATCTATCTTCCTAATTGTTCTTATCAGGATTGGAGAAATTAAGTGGCACATAAACAATGAAATCAATATTATTAAAAGGCATTAAGTTGGCTGCGCTTAAAATGAAAGAAGATAATAGAATGCTAGAAATTAAATGAAAATAAATAATCAGGTGTGCTACAGAAATCTCTTCCACTTGAATTTCACGGCAATTTCATTTCGACGTGATACACTCAACTCGTCTGAAAATTTTTAAGGATAACGAAATCATCGCTTAGAGCAGCGGTGGGCACGAAACTCGAATTCGTTAGCAGCCGCTGGCTCCCGGAGCCATTGCGTGCCCACCGCTGGCTT
>JAWNPO010000403.1:0-12991 GCA_035047525.1 Drosophila quinaria
AGGTTAGGTTAGGTTAGGGCGGGTGTCTTTTATGACGCACTTAGGCCTGGATAGGCCCATTGTGATCCCGCTGGATCTAAAAGATCCTTTCTGCCCACTTGGGAACCTAAAGTCTGACTTAGTAAGGAGTCCAGTTTGATGACTGGACAAATTTAGCAATTTTGCGTGGTGTTAAAGTTGCAAGTTCACCTAGGCCTTCTAGGAAGGGTTTACCCAGAAAGTGGAGTCTTCTGCTACTTAGGGCTGGGCAGGAGCAGAAGAAGTGCTCCGGGGATTCTTCTTCTTCTTCATCTCTGCAACTCCTGCAGAAGTCATTGTAGGGGGAGTTTAGTCTTTGGGCATGTATGCCTACTAACCAGTGGCCGGTCAGGGATCGGATGACGAGAGAGCAGTCACTTCTGCTAAGATTACACAAGGCAACGGTTCTGGCCTTGTCTATATGAGGCCACGTTTGTCGGGCCACTCGACCCACCAGGCTGTTTTGCCAGCGAGTGGTTCTTGTGAGGTTCGATATATTGTGGAGCATGAGTTTACAGGTCGCTAGTGGCATACTTGTATCCTCTTTATCAGGAAGGAGGTTTTCAGTCGTGCCCTGTCTAGCTAACTCGTCCGCTATGCAGTTGCCTGGGATATCCTGGTGCCCAGGTACCCAAATAAGGCAGATGTCAAAATGCTCAGCCATCTCGTGTAGAGATTTGCGACATTTCGAGACTGAGGTTGAAGTTGTGGCTGTCGCTGCTATTGATTTGATAGCCGCTTGACTGTCACTATAGATGTTTATGGAGCCCGAGGTGGCATGAGAGTTTTTTAGAATGATTAGAGCTTCGTTTATCGCTAAAATTTCGGCTTGGAACACACTACAGTGATCAGGTAGTCTGAAAGAGTGGTTTATGCCAAGTTGTTGCGAGAAAACTCCGCCTCCTACCTGATTGTTCAACTTGGAACCGTCAGTGTAGAAAGATAGAGCACCAGATTTTCCCGGAGGTTCGGTGGCCCATTCCTCCCTTCGAGGAATGAGTGTGTGGAAAGGAGTTATCGTATGCTCAGTCGGCATACAATAATCTGTTTTAGGTGGGATGTTTTTGTTGTTTCTCAGGATGGAGGAGTGACCTGTGGGGTGATCATTCCATAGTTCAAGATCTCTAAGTCGGATGGCCGCTAAAGTGGACAGCTCTAGGCTGAATTGTCGGATTGGTGGTATGTTGAGTATGGCGTCTAGGGCCTCACTAGGTGTGGTTTTCATGGCACCTGTGATGCAAACCTCCGCCATTCTTTGTATTTTGTTTAGTTGCTTCGTGGTGGATGCCTTTGATAGGGCAGGCCACCAGACTAGAATCCCGTATAACAGGATGGGTCTGACTATGGCTGTGTATAGCCATCTGACAATATATGGGGACATACCCCATTTTAAGCCTATTGCTTTTCTGCAGGTATGTAGTGCGATTGTCGCTTTCCTACATCTTTCATGTATATTGAGTTTCCAGTTTAATTTCCTGTCAAGTACTAGACCCAAGTATTTAGCACTTTCGCTGAAGGATAAAGTGGAATTTTTAAGCTTTGGTGGGACGAGAGTGGGAATCTTGTATCGTCTTGAAAAGAGGACAAGTTCTGTTTTGTCGGGGTTTACCCCCAGGCCGCAATTTTCGGCCCAGGTGGCCAACCTTTCCAGTTTGGCCGACATAAGGTCACATAGGGTCTGGGGGTATTTCCCAGTGAAGATGACAGCAACGTCGTCTGCGTAGGCAACTATCTGACAGCCACCTCCTTCTATGTCACAAAGCAGTTTGTTCACTACTATGTTCCATAGGAGTGGAGAGAGTACTCCCCCTTGGGGAGTTCCTCTGCTGACGAACCTAGTGAGTTTCGAAGATCCAAGTGTAGATGTCACAGCCCTGCTAGTCAGCAACTGGTTGATCAATCCCACTAGCCGGCCCTCGATCCCCAGGTCCATCAGTGCTTCAGTAATCGCTTCCGGGAGAACGTTGTTGAAAGCGCCTTCAATGTCTAGGAAGGCAATGAGGGTGAATTCTTTTAGCGAGAGAGATTTCTCTATGGTGGCAATGACGGAATGAAGAGCTGTTTCAGTAGATCTCCCCTTCCTATATGCGTGTTGTGAGTTCGAAATGAGCTCGTTGGGGATGGAGGCCCTTAAGTGAAGGGAGAGTATACGCTCAAAGGTTTTGAGCAGAAAAGATGATAGACTTATAGGTCTAAAATCTTTGGGAGCGGTGTGAGAGGCTTTTCCGGCCTTGGGTATGAAAACTACTTTTGAATATCTCCAGGGTTTTGGGATCAGACCAGTTCCGAGGATTTCAATAAAAATTGTTTGCAGCCAGTTTATGGCAATATGCCCTGCGTGTTGGAGATGTGCAGGCGCTATTCCATCAGGTCCGGGTGATTTAAACGGTTTGAAACTGTTTATCGCCCATTTGATGTTGTGTGCACTGAAAAGTGAGGGATTTAGTGGCACCTCACTTAGACATTGCGGATTGCATATGATGTGTTGGGAACATCCCGGAAAGTGCTTGTTCAAAAGTGCTTCCAGTGATTCTTCACTGGTAGTTGTCCACGTATCATTTTCTCTCTTAAGATATCCTAGAGAGGGGGCTGATTTGGAAAGAATCTTTCGAAGTCTGGCTGCCTCGGATGTTGATTCAATTTCAGAGCAAAAGGAGCGCCAGGAGGATCTCTTGGCTCTTCTGATTTCTTTTTTATATGTGGCTAGTTGTAGCTTATAGTTTAGCCATGCTTCCTCTAGATTTGAAGCCTTGGCCTGATTGAAAAGGGTTCTACTGCTTTTGCGAAGGTCGTTTAAGTTGTGGGTCCACCAAGGTGGTTTCTTACTGCCTTTTGGTCTACTGACAGGGCATGAAGCTTTGCACGCGGATATGCATGCATTTGTAAAGGTCTTAATTAGGTCATGGAGGCGTGCACTTGAGTGCAGCCCATCCGGCGCATTTTTTGGGATGGCCTTACTGAGAAGGGTTTGATATTTGGTCCAATTAGTTTTCCTGAGATTGGTAAACTTAGGTGGTTTTGGGTGTTGGAGATTGAGTACGAATTCAATATATCTATGGTCTGAGAAAGAGTGCTCATCTGAGACTTTCCAGTCTTTGATTAAATCACTTATTGAGTGGGACGCGAGTGTCAAGTCAATGACCTCTTTTCTATCCTTGATGATGAAAGTCGGGTCATTTCCCCGGTTTAAAATCTCTAGGTTAGTATTTAGGAGGTAGTCTAAAAGTAACTCACCCCTTGCATTGATATTTGAGCTCCCCCACTGTGTGTGGTGGGCATTTGCGTCGCATCCTACTATTAGGCCGATTTTGTTCCGCACGCAGTCGCCTATCAGGCTTTGCGTGATGTGCTCTGGGAGGAGACCCTCCTGGTCATATGGCATGTAGCAGGCCGATAGCCTTATTGGAGTCGGCTGGATCTCCAGGCTTACGGAGGTGTTGTCTTCATTACTGAAATTGTGGAGCATAAATACACTTAAATGCTTACGGGCAAGAATGCAAGTTCTAATGTTACCTTGTACGTTTACTACAAACAGCTTGTAGTCCGGTGAACCAAGTCCAGAAACCTTGCCGCCCACCACCCAAGGTTCCTGGATCAAGGCTATGTCAGCTCCGCCCCCAGCCAGGCGAAGCAATAGGGCCGTAGAGGCCGCCTTACAGTGGTGGAGGTTTATCTGTAGAATCTTCAGAGACATCTACAGATTTGCCCTCCACCACCGTGAGATTGGCGTCCTCGTCGTCGGATGCTATGTCAGAGGTGGTCTCCAGATCACCTGCCTGCCAGAGCTTCCTTAGATCCCTTGTTAGGGAGGAAGCATCTGAAGTGTAGCCGTCCATCTCTGGACGTTCGGGGGCTTCTAGTTCGGAGGTAATGTCCTCCTCGATTGGTTTGTCCGAGGGAACATTACCAGCTGCTGCATCCGACTTATAGACGCGGATGAAGACAGAACTGAACCCGAAGTTCAGCTCTCCTCCAGCCGCGTCAATTGGCGCGAGTGACTCCTTATTTAGGATGATCACCGCTTGGTGTGTTGGCCCTGGTGTCTCCTCAATCTTGGCCACTCTCCAGTCGTGAGTGGGTAGACTGGGATTGCACCTCTGCAGCATCCTTAGAAGCTGCTCGGGTTCCTTGATGGTGGACGGGATCCACATCCTCGCCCTTGGACGAACTGGGACCTCTTCCCAGTTTACGGCAGCCAATTTGGCCCCGGGGTATACTTCGCCTACATTGGCGACGGCTGCTTTGTACAGCTCTGCTGACCGGGTGTCATCGCAGGCTATAACTTTAACTGTGCCCTGGTACCACCCGACGTCCTTGCAGACGGGGGGTGGTCCGGGCTCTTTGTCCAGAAGCTCGAAGCACTGGGTTGCTAGAGCGGATTCAACCCACCTCCATTGGTTTCTTGGGATCCTACCGTCCGGATTGCCGCGGTCGAGAACCCCAATGAGGGTCCTCTCCTTGGCTATCTGGGCGAAGGATCTGCCCGGTTGTACCCGCGACTTTTTGGCGCTTGGTGCGGGTGCCTCCTGAGACCGTTGTCTCTTGGCCAGTGCAAGCGCTCTGTTTGACTGTTGCCAGTCTGGGATTACGCTGTTCGCCCACTCTACCTTCCTCAGCCAATCAGCTGAGAGGTTGGATCCAGCGTTGTTGTGGTGGCGCAGGAGTATATCTCCTGCTGTTCGTCTCTCCGTGAAGGAGAACTTCTTTTTGGAGCTGGCTGTGGAAGCTTCCCCCACCGTCCCTGCACCAGGTGGAACCTGGGTTGGCTCCGAGGTGATTGGGGGCGGCAGGATGACTCCCTTTACCCCAAGGCCCGGGTGGAATACGGGTTTTCTTGGACCTGCTCCTTTAGCGATTTCGGCTGGCATGGTGACCATCTCCGATTTCGCAGCTGCTTGTTTCTTTGGATCGGCTGGCATGGTGACCATCTCCGATTTCAAAATTGCGCTTTGGCTAGACTTTGAGGTCGATGCCGCCGCTATGGAGGAATCCAAGATTCCGGTAGATGTTGACGTTTGGGGAGTGTCAGTCTCTTTTGTTTTTAGTTGTTTTGTTAGTTTGTTTTTTGTATGTTTGAAAGATTCCATGTTAGATCCCACGAGTGGCGGAGAAAGGGTGGTCCGCCTGCACAGAGATCCGCTATGTGCAGGTAAGGCTAGTTAGTTCGGAGGGCGCCAGGTATCCGAACGCTCCGTTTGAGACTGAGCTATTTTTGGGGAGGGCCCCCAGCCAGGTTGACTCTCGGCACGGGTCGCATTACACCTTAGTCCGGCCCTCTTTACCTCAGACCATGACAAGTGTTTCCGTGTATACAGTAAGGCTATTTAGGAGACATGCTGTATCCAGGGAACAAAAGTCTTGGCTAACACCAGTTCTGAGAACCATTGGAGTGTTATTTCCAGTCGGCACCCTCGTGGAGGGTTCAGTCGAGGATTTTTGCTCTAACTAGGTGGGAATTTTTTTTAATTTATAATAGATATAACAGATTGCTTCTGTTTCTCTTAACTCAGATTATAATCTTTCAATCTGTATTTGATATAATTTGATATTCCTTAAATGGTCAAGTAAATCAGTCCACCTTCAAGTATTAAGACTTCAACATTAATTAAACCGCAAGTCATCAACAAATCATTAAGCTGTCAATTTGGAAACTTTCCCGATAGGCATAATAAATGCTTAATAACTTATTTACGAGCAGCAAAACAAATAGGACCAAGCATGTGCATAGATAAATTTCAAATTGATTACAGCCACTTTGCTCAGTTTGAGTTTGTATCTATGTACATACAACCTACATACATATACATATGTATGTGTGAGTGTACACAATAAATTGTATCTTTCACGAGTGTACAATGAAAAAATACTCTGAACATACAGATAGATTATTGGATGATCGGTAGATATACTTTGAGGTATTTTCTGTGCTATCGCAAAGTTAAGCATAGATTTTATCGAAGCTTTGTTTGGATTGGCAAAATGGACTCCAACAGAAAAGAAGGGAAATGGAACAAAAAGAGAAACACTCATAAATATTTTATACACAAATAGATTTAATAGCATCTAAAAACGTGAAAGAGGGAGGGAGAGAAAGCTCTGCACAGAGTGATTATCGCCTTCTCTGTGATTGTGTGTGTGTTTGTGTGTGATCAATCAAGCGAGCCATTAGAATTTAAATATATGAGCGTATGTCAGGTTAGTAAGGTGATCTCACTCCAGCTGAAGTCGCCGCAAGAGGAGCGCCACCTAGCGAGAGCTTTGCAATGCGTGTGGGGTTACGTGTGAATCAGTGTTGCCAACGCCTCTACACAAAAAAAAGGCCGGTTAAACCCAAAAAGCAAAATAATAATACATATGGTCATTTTCACAGAAATGTCAACCGAGGCCAAAAACGTAAAATTGATCAAAAGCTCACATCTTGTGAAATTTCCTTCCAAAACTGTATTCCAGTTATTTATTTAGGCAATATACGCTAGATGAAATTCAATAGGACGAACATTTAGATTATACATTGGAATAAATTCACTTTTTCTATATTTTTGCCCATTTTCTTAAAAATTTATTTTCAAAATGGACCGTTTGTATTCCATTGATTACACTAGGTATGATAGTAAGATTATAACATAAACCATTTAAGTACATAGAAATATATTGAAAGTTTAATTTAAAAAACTTTTTTGAGCTGATTTCGATATATAATTTAACAAAAGAGAGACAGAAACAATAGAAATATATTGTGGAACAAAATGTCGCCTGCGACATGTCGCGTGCGACAGTGTTTCAAATTAAATTTAAAAAAAAAACTACTTAACATTTTTAAATCAAACTAAAAACATTTTTAAGATAAATCAATGCATTACATTTTCAAATTATCTGCATTAAAATAAAAGTTTTTTCCAGAAATCGCAGTTCAAAAACGGACAGATCTGTCCGCAAAAAGGACAAATTGGCAACACTGTGTGCGACCAAATAGGCGAGCCTGCTTCTTTCATGCATTTATGTACATGTATGTATGAGTTGGGCTGGCGAAAATCCTCTAGCTGAACCCTCCCCGAGGGTGCCGGCTGGGCAATGGACACTGCATTGAACCGGGCGACCGGGAGATGCACTGTCTCTTGCTCGCCCGAGGCAATGTGGTGTCTAGCTAAGGTGGAAGTTCGATTTCGAACCGAAACCATGGCTAGAGGTATACTTGGCGGATAAGAATAAAACGCTATGGGGTGGTCCCCCAGAAAATAATTAGCCAACCCCGTCATATCATGGCGATCATGGAGGAAGAAATGAAGGACGCAACTCGGGCTGGGATATCAGCCCAAACGTCGGTGGGAGGCGTGACTGCTACCATCGGCGGGCACGGTGAGGAGCAATCCTCTCTGCGTGTCGCCAGCGGTCACTCATCGAGAGCAGCAACCCCGCTGCAAAGACAGGATGGAGTGGTGCTGGAACCCCTGGTTACGGACACGGAGTTCGTGTTCACAGGCCCATCACTAACGGAATCAGAGCTAGCGCAAGCGTTGGCTCGAATGCCGTTAAATGATGAGCCACAGAACATGGACTCCGTCGACGTGACCCCGGTTTCAGACCCGCCCAAAGAAAAGAGGCAATCAAGCCCAGCCGAACTCCGGCGCAAACAGCGCAACGGATACAAGGCCGCACTCAAGTTCCTTAAGGGACTTGAAGGCCGCAGTCCGGAGACGCTGACCGCGCAGGAGACGAGGCTAAAGAAAAAGCACGAGTACAACGTGCGGCGATTTGAGAGGTTGGCTAATCCTAGCAGCACTCAGGTTGTCGCACAAAGTGCGAGTGCTAAACCAGTGGCCACAGGGACTGCAAGCACGCAAGCTGCAGCCACTTCGAGCAGGAAGGAAACTCCTTCCACATCGAAGACGGCTGTAGCACCTGTGCCCAACTCCCAGGCCACTGTGACAGCTGCTCCGACCAAACCCACCAAGAAGGAGGGACCGGTCGGGAAGCGAAAGGAGCCCTCTGCCAGCAAAAGGCAGAGATCGGACGACTCAGGGAAGGCGTCGGATAGCAAACGGCTGCGCCCAGAAGGAATTCTGGCCAGCCTCAGCTCCAAGCCGGAACTGCAGGCAGTCATCATCGACAGGAACGACCCGGAAGGGAAGTTCACAGTCGAGAACTGGCTCAAGCTGGAGGAGAAGATCAACCAGGCACTACATGACGCCATGTGCCGGCCAGTGAATCCGTTCCTGGCCGAGTTCGATGGCATCAAGTGGTTCAAGGGCGCCAAAGCTGTGGCCTGTGCCAACGAGGAATCCCTGCGGTTCCTTAAAGACACTATCCATAGCATTGGTGAACTTTGGCCTGGTGCGAAGATTGACGTCGTTCCCACAGACCAAGTCCCTGAGCGAACGATCATTAAGGTTTGGATCCCACCTCCAATCATGGAGGATCGAACCATTCTGGACATGATCAAACGCCAGAACGAAGACTGCGTCACAGAGGACTGGACGATCAAGAGAGGATTGGCCCGTGACAAAGGAAACGGCAAGGAGCTCTGGATCAGTATTGGTCCAGAATCCAAGAGCCACCTCCTGCGGAAGCAAGGCCAGCTGAAGATGGGAATGGGTAGCCTCAAAGCATTCATTCCCGGAGGCAAGGAGGACGCAAAGGATGTTAGGTCAACCGGAGAGACTGAAAGTGGTACAGATTAATCTGCATCACTCTAGTGTCCCTTCGATTGACCTACTACGGTACATGGACAAGGAGGGGGTAGACGTGGCTCTCGTCCAGGAACCCTGGATCGTAAGAGACAGGGTTTGCGGACTGAGTTCTCGCGGATATCACCTCCTTGTCCCACATACTGTGGGTAAGTCAAGAACCTGTATCGTGATAAGGGCTGGACTTAATGTTATCTTCTCTTCTCGTTACAGTAGCAGTGACCTGACGGTAGGATTATGCGAGCGAAGGAACGGGCCCAACCTATACCTGGTCTCGGCATATCTACCGTATGAGGAAAAAGACCCCCCATCGGACAATGTCAAAGCCCTCATTCAGCACGCGCAGAAGGAGGGTATCGACGTCATCCTGGGATGCGACGCTAATGCTCACCACACCTTGTGGGGGAGCACGGATACTAATGATAGGGGGGAGTCGTTGCTAGAGTTCGCATTACTCACGAACCTTGTTGTGTGCAACAGGGGTAATCACCCCACATTCCGCAACAAGAACCGTGCAGAGGTTATTGATGTAACCCTAGCGACCAACAGCGATTCCCTATGTATAGATAACTGGCACGTATCCAAAGAGTGCTCTTTCTCAGATCACTCCAGGATAGTGTTTGAAGTAAGATGATCCCGAGAGGAAAAGTTGCCTTTCAGGAACCCAAAAAGAACGGACTGGGACGAGTTCTCACGGTATGTTAGGGACTCTCTTCCAAACCATCCAGTGGAACGGATGAGCCACCCTGACATTCTGGAGAGGTCCACCCAGATCGTAACAAAAGCACTCTGTACAGCCTTTCTCAAATCCTGCCCTATCAGCCGAACACCAAAGCCCAATCGCAGCACGTGGTGGACACCGGAGCTTGGCCAGATTAGGAAGGAAACGAGAAGACTGTACAACAGAGCAAAGGCAGGAAATTGTCAAGGTGATTGGAACGCCTATCACCTTGGCTTCAAAATTTTCAAAAAGAAATGCAGAAGAGCCAAAAGAGACTCATGGGCCGCCTTCTGCGAGGATTTGACTAGTACCACTGAAGCGTCCAGACTTCGGAGACTACTAGCAAAGGACCCGGCCAAACCTGGTCTCTTGTGTGACCAGGACGGCAATTTCGCGAAGGATAGCCAAGAGTCTCTGCAACTCCTCATGAACACTCACTTCCCGGGCTGCCTGGCAGCTGATGACGACAGTGGGACCTCCACTCTCACTATCAGCGGGGAACCGGGTGGTGAGATTAGCTTGGAGAGTAAGGCGGCAATAGACGATATCGTTAGTGAAGAAAAGATAATCTGGGCTATCATGTCATTCCACCCCTACAAGTCTGCAGGACCGGATGACATCAGACCAGTCATGCTGCAGACAGTGTGTCAACACCTCCTGCCATGGCTCCTAGAAATCTTCAGGGGATGCCTCGTCACGGGATACATCCCAAGAAGCTGGAGAGAAGTGAGAGTGGCCTTCATTCCCAAGGCAGGGAAGATAAACCACTGCTCACCAAAAGACTACAGACCCATCAGTCTATCCTCGTTTTTACTGAAAACGCTGGAACGAGTCTTAGATCTGTACCTGAGAACTAAGCTTACACCTCAAGTTTTTAGCGGGGCTCAACATGCCTATCTTAAAGGCAGATCAGTTGAGACCGCACTACATGAGGTAGTTGGCGCAATAGAAAGATCCTTGCAGAGAAAGGAGTTTGCGTTGGCGGCCTTTCTTGATATAGAAGGTGCCTTCAACAATGTCAGGATCGAGTCCATAACGACTGCATTAGTCAAAATTGGCTCACACCCGACGATCACCCAATGGCTTGGCAATATGCTTCGCTGCAGGGTGATCAATGCCCAGCTCTGCACCTCGACAATAAGAAGGAAGGCTACGAGAGGAACCCCACAGGGGGGAGTCATTTCTCCCCTTTTGTGGAATCTTGTTCTTAATAGCCTTCTGCTAAGACTAAAACATACAGGATGCAACGTCACAGCCTATGCGGACGACCTTGTTCTACTGATAACTGGCAAATTTCTGCCCACAATCAGTGAACTTATGGAGAACGCACTGGGCCTGACGCTGCGTTGGGCAGAAAAGAACGGTCTGGGGGCAAACCCACAAAAGACCGAACTCGTTCTGTTCACAAGGAAGACTAAGATAGAGAGCTTCAGACTTCCTACACTAGGAGGTACGCAGCTAAAGCTATCAAAGGAGGCAAAGTACCTGGGAGTAATCCTCGACTCCAAACTCTCCTGGAAGAGAAACTCGGAGGAGAGGATGAAAAAGGCGTTACAAGCCTTCTATGTTTGCAAGAAAACGTTTGGGAAAAGATGGGGACTGCAGCCGCGAATCATTCACTGGTTCTACACTGCAGTCGTCAGACCCATCTTAACCTATGGAGCTCTGGTATGGTGGGAAGCTGCTCGCACTGACTCTCACCTACGATATCTCCAAAAGGTGCAAAGACTTGCTTGCTTGGGGATCACAGGGTGTGTACGCTCTACCCCCCAAGCGGCCCTGGACGTCATACTGAACTTGGACCCAATAGGGGTATTCCTACAGCACTCGGCTGCAAGGAGCGCAGTCAGGCTGATGGCGCTAAGCCTCCTCAAGTCGGGTGCCAAAGGGCACAGCACTATCCTACTCTCGGTAGGACACACAGCTGTGGCTGAGGAGTACGACTACTTTGTCCAAGAACACAAATGGGGTGACAGCTTTACAGCAGTCATCCCGGATAGAGCAGAATGGCAGCAAGAAACCCCTCTAAGGCGGAACGAGCTGTCATTTTATACAGATGGATCAAAGACGGAAGAAGGCACAGGAGCGGGGGTCTACGCCAGCGACCCAGCTGTGCAGCTTTCCTTTCGTCTCCCAGATTGGTGTAGCGTGTTCCAAGCAGAAATCTATGCTGTCTGGCAAGCGATCAAGTTGATATACACCTTGGAGGGACCTGCAAGGAACATATCAATCTACATCGACAGTCAGGCCGCAATAAAGGCTCTGTCCATGAACACAGTCAAGAGCAAGCTTACCCGAAACACGGCCGCAGCTCTGAATCAATGTCAGCATCACTCCATCAGACTCGTCTGGGTGCCAGGACACATGGGAGTGTCTGGTAATGAGATGGCTGACGAGTGTGCTAGAGCCGGATCAGCGCTGCCGGCTAGTTGCGCGGTGGCAGATATATGCAAGCCTATCCAGTATGCACTTTCGGAACTAACAAGAACCGAAAGGGCGACGGCAGATAGACACTGGGCAGCGATACTGGGCTGTCTTGTCTCAAAAGCACTTTGGCCAAGATACAACCCACAGCGAACTGCCGAACTCCTACACTTCAACAAGAACAGGATAAGGCTACTGACGGGGGTCTTGACAGGACATTGCCATATCGGCCGTATGGCACAGCGATATGGTGGGCCCTATCAGGACTTCTGTCGCAGCTGTGGGGACGAAGAAGAGATGGAAAGTGTCCAACACCTTCTCTGTGACTGTCCTGCACTTCAAAGAAGGCGTAACCGATTCCTCGGAAAACCCTTCTTTGTTGATCTGGGCAGTCTCGCGAATGTGCGGCTAGAAGACCTGGCACACTTTCTAGACTCCACTGGCTGGTTTCACGGGCGGCCGTAGCCCAAAGAGACCAGCGGGCTGACAAAGAACGATTAGACGTATCCTTCCCCATATCCCATCAACCCTTCCACATCCCTTTCGATTCCTACAGTTTTATTTCAGACATCGCAATGGGCCAATTGGCTTCTGGGTGCTCTCAACTTCGGTTGAGCTGTCTGGTCATCCTATCCATGTATGAGTTTGAGCGCTTGTGTGAGCAGCTGAGCCTGCTCAGGCAGAGAGAGAGAGAGAAAGAAGGCTGCAGTAAAAGCTCACAGCGCTGTCTAAGTGTGTGTGTGTGATCAATTGAGTGAGCATGCTGCAGTTAGCATCCACAATGAGCTCTGTGATGAAAACAGAACCCACAGATGGGATTATAAATTCAGTACCCCTCTAGCACGAGTCTTCAGTTGCTTTCGCTGATGCAGTGGGGAGTTTGGGCTTAAGTGTTGGGGCAGTTCATTTATTATACAATTTATGATCTGTGCATTATTGTACAAATAAACATACAGTCGAACTTCCCTAACTCGAATCACCATTATCCAAAGAAAAGGTTTGAGTTAGGGAGATATTCGAGTTATAAAGTTATTTTTCCTAAGATTATTAATTTTACTGCCACTCATTTAGTTCGAGTTACAGAGAAATTCGAGTTAGAGAAGTTCGAGTTGGGGAAGTTCAACTGTATTTTTACTTTTATTTG
>JAWNPO010000404.1:0-13388 GCA_035047525.1 Drosophila quinaria
GCAACTCTGGAAATTATCGATAGCGAGATCAAAAATTAAAGTGGAATTCAGAACATCTCGGTTTTTTTTTTTTTAAATATTTTATAGATGCTTTAAAAAAATTCTTTTAAAAAATACTTCAAACTGTTTAAACTTGAAGTAGTGGTGTTAATCGATTTTTAAAATGCTCAACATTATTATAATTTTCAGTTTATAATTCTAGGTATTTATTTAAATGCTTTAAATGGAATTTATTTTCAAACACGTTTTCAAAACGTCATTTTGTGACATTCCGACTCGTTTTCAGAATTCAGAACTGGCATGATTATCATAATTTTTAAAAAGGGTTTTAAAAATTTTAGAACAAGTTCAAACGCTTGTAAAATTTTATATTTATTCTCCAAAGTATAAACTTATACCCTGTAAATTTAAATCTTATTGAGTGCATAAAAAGTGCATAATTACAAAACCATCTGCAGAGTATCCCGACACGAAGCAAGTTTCTACTAAAATAACTTTCGTTACACTTTGGGTCACATTCATAGCACCACTTTTATTTATCAGCACAACAGTAGCAACAACAACAGCAATGACAATAACAATAACAATAACAACAATGTTATGCAACTGGAAAAACTTTTGGAATATCTCTTCATGCACTTGGAAATCGTGTCGCATTTTGAATGTCCTTATCAATGAGCTGTTGCACTTTGGCTAAATGTTTGCTTATCTCACTTCTTGGACAAAGAGAGAAAAAGAGAGTTATAAAAAGAGAGAAATAAGGGGTAAGAGTTGGGGCTTATATTTTCGCATATTTTATAGTGTGCAACAATAAAACTGTCTGTAAGCGCCATTTCTCCCTCCACATACCATCCCATCCCTCCCCCCATCCCCTCCCTTGATCAACCCCTTTGTCGTACATTTAAGTTTAAACGTTATTATTGTCGCCTGACAGTCTCCACAATTTGGCGTAATGTGTAATATTTCTTCTTTATAACCCAACTACGCATCCGCCCAGCATCAACTTGGATATAAGGTAAGCATTGACTGCGGACTGAGAGAGATAGAACTACAGATATAGATAGGGTTGCTTATGATAATCAAAAGCGATACAAATATATAAAAAAAAGTTTTGCATACTTTTGTGAGTCTTTCAAATGGATTTGAAAGGGAAGAAGGCGAATATCCTTTCATATATCATTTCATTTACAACTTCCCCCCTTTTGACTTCAATGCTTCTAATCAATTTGATACGTCTGAAAATTGTGTGGCAACCCTGCACTTGTTCTATTATTTTTCTAATTTTTGTTCGATTTTTTGAAAATAAATTTTGCGCTTAACTGCAACTAATTAAAAACGTAGCTAAGCTGGCAGCTAAAAGCAAGAAAGAGAGGCAGGAAGAGCGAGTGAGAGGCAAGACGACAGGTGCTGCGGCATGAAGTCAATATAGAGAAACCGAAAGAATGAAAGAAAGAAAGAGGGAAAAAAAAACCAACTAATGACTATACATCATTTGAACAATCAATCAATTTAAGCATAGTTAATCCAAACGAATCATGTAACATGCAACGTGGAGAGAGAGAGAGAGAGAGAGAGAGAGAGGGAGAGAGGTCAGGAGCAGCGAGTTCAGGGCTACTCGCTTGACTTGAGCCAAACTGGAAATCTTGTGATATTAATCAGTCTATTAGACACGATTTGTTCCATCCGATGAGAGAGAGAGAGAGAGAGAGAGCGAGAAGTGCTCGCTCCCTCGACATTGGCGCACGATTATTCAATCAGAGCTCGGACCCGATGGACGCACAGTTGGCTGCCCAGTTGCCCAGTCGGACCCCAAACTCATGGCCCAGCTTAAAGTTGGACACACACACACACACACACACACGCACACACACTTCTCCTTCTCGATGACCCCCCGTTGACCAACAGTTTTAGCAACATGTTGAAAATATGTGTGTGTATGGGTGTGTGTGGGAGCATGTGTAAGTCTGACATGTGGCAAGTGCTGTGGGGTTAATTCGCGCGTACTTTTATACATACGCATTAGGGTGACCCTTAATTTTTGCAAACTCATTACAACTTCCCTAACTTGAATCACCATTAACCAAGAAAAAAGTTGTGTTATTGAGACTTACAGGTGCGCTACAGAAATCCCTTTCACTTGAGTTTCACATCAATTTAATCTCTCCTTGCCACAGTCAATTCATCTGCAAAGTTTGAGGGAATCGAAATCATCACTCAATCCACTGTCGTCCGATGTCATGAGAATAATGTCACAGTTTTTGTCCGAATTTTTAGAATTTGGAGTTGTCGAGTAACTTTTATTGTTTGCCGCGCCAATTCAAATTTTTTTAAGCTATTTAATATCAACTATTATAAGTTTAAATATTTCTTAAAGCGATAAACATTTTAATGGTTAATAATCTTGGACTGATCCGCTGACAAAGAAGTACATTGTGAACATATTTCGCATAGCAATTTTACAAGCCTAAATAATTGTTGATGCAATATTCTATCATATTGCATCACCTTACATCAACATTACCTATCCAAAGGAGCCGATATCAAAGCACAATACAGAATCGAAAAAAAATCTAACTTTATTTGGGATTTTCCCAAAAAATTCGACTTACAGAAGCACAATACAATACAACACAATACAATCGAGTTAGAGAAAATTCGAGTTAAGGAAGTTCGACTGTAGGTATTTTGAAACGCATACGGGTAGTTGTGTTCATTTGGTTCTAAAGCAATCGGAACTAAATTTTCAGCTCAATCGGTGTATTACTACATAACCCATGCAAACTTTCATGTTTCATGTTTCAATGCCATGAATAAACAGTGTTTTAACACTGATTATACATTTTTAGATTTTTTTTTTATGATTTGATGCAATTCGGCACGGGTTATCATACTCCGATTTATTTCTTTAGAACATGAAAAATGACATAACAAAATAAGGGACACCCTAATATGCATGTATGGGTTAATGTAGATATGGGTATGTGTGTGCTTCAGGGCCAACAGGCTTAACATCAGGTCAGTGTGTGACCTTGTTACGCCTAAGGTATAAACCAAAAAATATTTCATATTTGCAGCAAGTGAATTTAAAGACAAACTCTTGTCTGCTTAAAAGAGAAAGGGGTTTTTAAAAAAATGTAAACAGCGAAATTTCCTTGGTGAGCCAATAAAAACGAGACACAAGGCACGTCAAAATCTGTCCCTAGAGAAGCAATCATTAAAATGTTTGTTTTTTTTTTAACTTTAGCAAAAATATGTTTATTTGTTGAGTTTTTTAAACTTGGCAAAAAAAAAAAAAAAAATAATAAATTTGTCAAAGAATATATATATTTTTATTTTTGCTTCATAAATGAAAATATAGAGATGATAACAATATGTTAAGTAAAAAATTTGTAATGGATGACATATAAAACCTATTTTTACAAAAGAGTACATTATTAAATTATACTAAATGTTCTTTGTTAATAACATCGGATTATGTGTCAACTAAGTACTTGTGATGTAAATCCAAATTATGGACTGAGTTTTAAATCGAATTGTCGATATATCGTAAAAAAAATTAACGAGTTAGGATACTGTCAATTTTTTTATGTATTTTTACATCACTACTAAGTACCGTTTACATCCTTTTTATAACTATTAGGTAATAAGTAGATGACGTATGACACTTCAGAGCACAAATAATAAATTTAAAATACGGCTTTTAGTAGTAACTACATATGACAAGCGCCTGGCCAAAATAATCATCGTGAAACCAACACTTTGGGGCCAGTTTATAAACCCAAAGATAAATAAAATGAAAAAGGAGAAAAAGAGAAAAAGAGAAAGAATAATACATACTTTGGACGCATTTATAGTTTTTACTCAAAAAATTTTGTTGATATCGTAAAGTTCTTTTTATGAAGTCGGTCAAAATGGCCAGCGATAGAAAACGCATAAAAATTGATGGCAATGGGAAGTCTTTATATATATATATATATAGTGGGAGTTTGTACATACATATATGTGTTGTGTTTGCCGCTTGATAAATGCGGCCTCACAGGACTTTAAAGGATTTTAGAAACAGAGCGTCGCATAAAAATGAAAGACAAGCGCAATTGAGCAGCATTTGCATATTGAAGTGACTTGACTCGACTGAATTCGATTCGATTCGTGGCAAGCTGGAGCTGAGGGCGACACAATATCCTCGATTTCCTCTTTGCCTGACGCCAAGGATAACGCAACGCACATTGTATGACTTATAGCGCATTCCCTTCTCACAGCGGGCATTGCAAAGCCCTCCAGTGATGCCAGATTCGTTTTTTTCCCGTCAAATCTGGCTGTTTTTTTTTTTTTAAATGTTATTTTTTCATTTTTTTTTGTAACCGTTTCATTATATATTATTCATTCATTTTCATACAAAAAATAAGAATTATTTTTAATTTTTTTTTTTTGATTTTAACATTCTTTTGTTTAATAAATTGTGATATTCATGATCAAATTTTCAAATCACTAAATAAGCGCAAATAAAATAAATGTGTTAAGTGAAAAATTGTTTAATGTATCTTAGCTACATCAAACTGAAGAATATGTGAAATAGATATAGTATGAATGAAACATTTAAAAAATAATGCATTTTTAAATACTGTTATTATATTATTAAAAAAAATATATTTTTGCAAACAAAACCGAAACATACAAAAATCTGTTCGACGTTACGAATCTTTTATTCAAAGATTTTAAGTTACCGATAACCGAAAACCTAAATGTGAACATAACCGAAACCGTAACTGGAACCGATATTCGTTTTGGTTTTAATTCCTGCTTAAAAGTGTACTTTATATAAGGTAATTGGATTAATTGGTTGCTATTTAAAATGATAACAATATACTCATATATTATTATGATGCTCAGATTCTAAAAGTGCTGCTGCATATACCTATAAGCTTCCCAATAAATTCCTGCGGATGATAGGAACAGGATTATCATATGATAATGAAAATCAGGAGAATGTGGACAACATTGATGAACAAAAGATCAAATTTTCTTTCTGAGCAACTGATTTTGTTCTGTCACTCTTCCACTTTCGGGAGAAAACAGAGAAATTAATGAATTGAAAACTAGCTTTATTTATGGATTTTTTTGATTAAATTTTCAGCCTTTTTGCATCGTTCCTCCCGCCAAAAACGGTTTTTTTTTAAAAAAGTTGGCAACTCTGATGCCCTCAGCCGTCAGCTCGTGTAGTTTTTCAATTTCATCATTCGAGCAGGCAACCACCCTTTCCCCCCACCCTTCTGCCAACACCACCCCCTCACCAGTTTACACTGCTCGTCAGCTGTTGGCGGCGACGCCGTGCTGCGCACTTGCAAAGATTTATTTTTATCGCCTACAATTTCAATTCAATCCAATTCATTTTGCCAGTTTTTTTTTTTTTTTTGCTAAGAAGATTTTTGATTTTTGGGCCACAAGTGCTTGGGCAATGATTACGGCAAAAACTATTTGACATTTGCCAAGGCAAAAGACAGGCAACATTTTCATCATGTCAAAGCCTTTATGTCCAATTGGACTTGGCTGCCAATAAACCAGGCAGAAAGAAAAGACAGCTTGTTACCAATGCATGCAGACAGGTGTAAGACCAAAATCACATATTTTTGAATAAAAAATGTAGAAAAAACCAAAAAAAAAAAAAGAAGTTCAATCGACGAGGATGGGATTCGAACCCACGCGTGCAGAGCACATTGGATTAGCAGTCCAACGCCTTAACCTCTCGGCCACCTCGTCACTTTCTTCTGGCGTGGCGAACAACGCTTTTTCAACCACACGGCGATGTTGTTTAACTTTCATTGTTTGCCATTTCTTCGCAGAACGATAATCACAAAGAATATGAGAGTAAGAGAGAGTAAGAGAGAGAGAGTTAGTCAGAGAGTTTAGAAGACATAGATAACAAAGAGAATTATGACAATGTTTCTTATCAGATTATTTAAGTGTGCCGGCACAAACTAACTGATATTTATAAATAGATAAAAGCTTTTATGTTGTGTCTTAATTAACACGTTTTAGAACTAAAAGATCTCTTATATTTTACAGAAAGAGAGATCGATAAAAGTTCTAGAAGTGGTGCAAGAAAATAGAGTTAAATGAGAGGAAGAACATCTTTAAGCCAATTCTAAAACAAAGATGCTATTCAAAATTTAACAAATATATATATTTATTAAGACTGTGGGTTAAAAAAATAAAACAATCTTCAGCTGTCATATTCTAAAGACAAATGATAATGAAATCATATAAATAAGAGCCCATAAAAGAGCGAGAAATGGAGAGGAAAAGATAAACTTAACCTAAACTACAATTCAGCAAATTTATTTGACTTGCTTTAGAAATCTTTTTAACTATCATTTTAACTTAAATTTATTAATGTCTACAGAGATATTTTGATGTAAAATGCATAGAAATTATTGGAATATCTTAAAAAAAAAAAAATCTCTCAAATAAAATTTAACTGTACATTAAAAAAAAAAAAAAAAAAAACAAAAAATGCTCTCTCAGATACAATTGAAATGGACATTAAAAATAATTATATGAGATTCAAAAAGATCTTTGCAATTTTTAAAAAGTTGTCCAGTGGGTTTTTTCCCACGAGATTATAAGTTTGTTTTTCTAACATACTTTTATATATAATGATTATGAATTAATTTAAAGATAAAAAAGAAAAGGAAGGCAGATAAAAGTGGCAAATCGTTTAAAACATTCTGCTTTTCCTTGATAAAATCCAGTTTTTATGGTTATACTTTGACAGAGAGATTCCATCTAAGAGGTATCATAGAAAAGGAATCGATAGAGGGAAGCACTTTAAAAAGTTTATCTCCATAACTTTATGGTTTTACTTTGACAGTTCACTTATGAGCCAGTTCCACATCTGATAAAGTCTGATAAAGGCGGATTGCAAATCAAACCTTTGCCGCCTGCAACCGCAGCAATCGATTGAAATTAATTTTTATGGGCGGCACGTTAAAGTTGTGCGTATTAAGTCATAAAAATAAAAACAGAGAGCGAGTGCGAAGAACAGAAAAGAGACTGACAGACAGAAGGGCACCCATGTGAATGACAGAGAGAGAGAGAGAGAGATAGAGAGAGAGAGAGTCTCCCAAACAGCAGTGAGTAGATAAACCAAGAATCATCCTGGAATTGACTTTGACGCTTTTATGAAGGGCGCGTGTAGTTTTTATGATCGTTTGGAGGCAACTTCTTCTGGACTCGGGCTCCAAAACACTATCGAGTTAACTGAGCATAAAATCAACAAGGCGTCGGCGTCGGCAACGGCTTAAATGGTTTTACGAGCCAACCAATGGAATTGGTGGCATGTTGGGAAGGGAAAGATTCAGGGGCGGGGCTGCTGCTGGTACTAAATGTCGCACATAAAAGTCAACACACATAAAAAAACAAACGAAAGTGCCGAAAGAGTTTTGATGAATGCTGCTGTTAAGCAAGGATTATGAATGTATCTCATACTTTGAAATGTATCTATCTATCTTTTTCGGTGAGACGGCGCCCCGCCTGCTAATTGAGCATAAATCAGCTAACTGGGCTCCGAATTTGCAAATTTATTGCCCTTCAGATACTTTTTCGTGCACTGCGAAATTCTTTGAGCCAAACTTGTTCTTTGGTTTTTTTTTTGTTTTTTGCTTTTTGTTGCTAATACAAATTGCATCGACACTGAAGCGGAAGTTGCAAAAGTTGATGGCGAGAAAATTTTGTGTAAAAAACTATCTGCAGTCGAAAAGCAGCGACAAAGTGGTCAACATGCCACAAACTTTGTTAGCAGTTGTTTTGCCAAACGAACTGAGGGAGGGGAAATTCCCCGACACCCACTCTGCTGATAAAAGTTGTTCGCGCTTTGCAGAATTCTTCTAAAAAATTTTTAAACAATTTAGCACAAGAATTAAAAATCGCAAACGCCGCGCAACATGCGAAAGTTACATAAAAAAAAAATAAGAGTAGAGATGAAGGAAGCAAAAACTTTTGTACGCAAAGTTTTTAGGGCTATAAATTATCATCCACAGGATTGTGAATGGAACAAAGTGATGGAGGGTGGGAAGAGGGGTTGAGGGCAGAGGGGTTTAAAGCGATACCTTTGGCACGTTCGGCACTTTTTTAAGCGGATTTTCATCTCTTGGTTTTGCTTTTCTTTTGCTTCTGCCAGCGCCGTAGACTTTTGGCGCCAACGGGTTTGACTTGTACAAATTGCTGTGTCGACAACGACACACACACACACACACACACACACACACACACACACACACACACACACACACACACACACACACACATACTTACACACACACACACACAGACGCACCCGCACGCACAGTTTGCTGGCAGAGAAACTTGACGTTGTCCTCAGCAAAACTCTTTGCCATCCTTTTTCTTTTTTTTTTTTTTACTTTGCCGTTTTGACGTGTTTTTGTAGTTGTAGTTGTACCTTTTTGGCCTGGCCTTTTGGCACTAATGGATTATCTAAGCCTTTTAGTGGCTATTGGTTGCCTTGGCTATTTGGTTATGGCTGCCGACATCAGTTAACGGCGGGTCGCGTTGGGTCAACGCGGTTTAGATTACATCTTTGCTCGGTCCAAAAAGACTTCTTGGCTTCAAAAGAATGCTAAAAAAAAATATAAATTAAATGCCACGTTTTTATGCAAAATGGACTGAGATTTTAATCGTTTTATTATGCAAAAACTTGTGGCATGATGGTTCAGAAAGCGCTTGAACCAATATTAAATTTTACACATAACATGCACACCATCGATCAATAATATTCAGGCCTGTTCCGAATATAGAAGGTTTTCAAAATATTTTCTAACGACTCAGCTTGAAGAAAATATTTTTTTAGAGAAAAAAGAGTAAAAAACTAGGATTATACCTTAACCGAATCCTTAACCCTTAACCGATATAAACCGATTCAAAATTAAAATCGTAACTGAAGCCGTTACCGAAAAAAAATATTCATTTGACCGAAACCTTTAAACCGAAACTCTCTAAACCGAAATAACTGTTGAGTAACCGTTTTATTTATAAAGGTTAATTTCGGTTTTACATACATCAAAAAAAAAATTTTTAAATTTAAATTTAATTTAATTTAATTTAAATCGAAAAATGTTTAACATTTTGATTTTGGTTTTCTTATGTTTAATTTTGAATTTTTATTTGTGACATTCGTGAATTTTCATAGCACTGAATAAGCGCAAATAAAATTAATTTTTTAAATATCAAACACTACAATTTTTGAAATGTAACTAAACTACATCAAACTGAAGAATGTGTCAAATAATAAGGTAATGAAATATTTGGAAAGGAATGTCTTTTGAATTATTAATATTATATTATTTATATAATTCTATTCTTGCAAAGAAATTTTTTTTGGGAACCGAAACCAAACCGGTATTTCAAAACCGAAACATACATACGAATCGTTTAACCGTTTAACGTTGAACTTAACCGAAACCGTAAGTGAAACCGATATTCGTTTCGGTTTTAAGCTCTGGTAAAAATGTATAATAGAAAAATGAATTTTATTGAAATACAGAGAACACGCATATGTACATATATCACCTTATTGTGGATCGGGTTTCTCCCCGATAGTGTTTCGGGGAAGTCATTATCAGAGACTTTTTACCTCTAGCAGAAGAGAAGCCAGCGGTACTTGCAGCTATCTCCCTCAGACGGGAGTCGCATTCCTTTCTCGGACAGGGAGCGCTATCAGCGTAAGCGCCAGACACAAACCGGCACAAATGTCATCGAAACATATATAGACACCGATATGCCACATTGCTGGACTGTCTATATATATTTTAATTATATTTCATATTCATCTCTAGTGGGAGAGAGAGAGACGTTCTGATGGAATGAAGTCAAGCTACTCGTATCTATAATTACAACAAAGAAGCTGCTGGCAACGACAATGGCAAATGCGTGTTTCCGCATAAAATATTATATTAACATACATATGTGCGAGTTACAATTACAATTACAATTACATATAGAATTCCTAGCTGGCATGACACAGCAATAGTCGCAAATTGAGAAGTGCATAAACCCAATGAATTTCATACGTGTGTCTCTCTGTGTAGCTGCGAGCTTTATCAGCAAGGCCGAGAAATGTTCGAGACGAAAGCTGCCTGCCCCAAAACTTCCCCATTCCTCATTGCTGCATTTCATACACTTGTCGCACTCTCTCTCTCTCTCTCTCTCGCTCTCGCTCTCTCTGTTAGTCTTGCTATAGTATTCTTAGTAATCACAAACGCACTCACACATGCAACGGGGCAAATATTATAGAGATAATGCAAATGTCGAGCAATACAAAAAATTTTCCAATAGCTGCAGCAGCGACTGCAGCAGAGCAGCAGCTGCAGCAGCGACTGCGGCAGCGGCAGCGGCAGAGCTACTGCGACAGGTTCAATGTAACCATGAAAATGTCAGAAGCCACGTGTAATATTGTTGGCAGGGGCGTGGCTCTAAGGGGGGCATTATAGGAAATTGAATAATATCAGGCTTAAAAAAACCGATTGAAATTTAAAACCGTAACTCTAAGCTCTGTATGCCGAAATAACCGTTTAGTAACCGTTTCACGTATACGGGTTAATTTCGGTCTTTTAAACATACAAGAAAAAATTATTTTTTATTTTTAATTTTGATTTTAATTTTCTAATCTTTAATTTTAAATTTTATTTGTGATATTTATGATCGAGTTTTCATGGCACTGAATAAGCTCAACTAAAATAAATTATATATCATTTAAATTTTAGACTAAATCGATATAATTAAATTGTTAAAAGCAATATTAAATATAGTCAGATATTTATCTTTTTTTTTATTGAAAAACTATAATTTTAATTTTGACATCAAATTAACAAAACTTATTAAATTTAAATTTATTAATTAGAAAATATAAATCATTTTAATTTAAAATAAAAAAATTAATTATGTAGTACACAATATATTAAGATACATATTTACATATTTATTTAACTGACAAACCATAACTTAAAATTTGAAACAAAACTAAAAAATACAATGTTATTTTAAAATTAGTTATTAAAATATATGTATATCATTTAAATTTCAGAGTAAATCGATAAAGAAATTAATTTAAAGATAATCTGATAATTAATAAGAAATAATTTTACTGAATTTTAATGAATAACATAGAAAACTAATCAGAAAATGTCATTTATATATTCTTGATCAAATCAACACTTAAATTATGTATATGTATGCAAAAATCACAGTATAACTACTTATGTATGTATGTATGTATTTATGTTCATATTTCTATTCAACTTACTTATGTGTGCGCATTGTATGACTGCCCCAATTCCTTTGACTTTGCCAATATAATGACGTCGATTTCCTTGATTTTCCCCTTGTCAGTTTCACAGATGACTCTTACTGATTTGATTAGGGGGAACTATGTTTGTGATTCGAACAAGATGCTCTAGTTGCATTAACCTAATTGATAGTACGTAGTTGGGGTTGGAGCTAAATGCGCTTACAGTCATACTTCTCTACAAAGAAATGTTCAGCATACAGTAAAATATATAAAAAAAAAAATAAAAAAACAACAATTATTTGTGGCTAAGTTTATTTCGTTTTACTGGAAGAGGTTCTTGTTTTAAATTCTGGTCTGAGGTATTTTTGGAGAACTAGAAACTATCTATATTATAGACTAATGATAATGCAAAATAACATTGATAATGTTATTTTTTTTTTAATCATGATGACTGTAGTAAAAATAATCTTAGATGTAATAATAATTTAATTGGGTAGGTTTTATAAGGAATAAATAATTTAATCGAATTTTTAATCATATTTTGATAAGAACTCTTTAAGAATATTAGAGGAAATGTCCTTTATAATTTCTGTATGACCTAATATTTTGTGCACTCACATTAAGGCATTGTATTATTATTATCTGTGTGATTCTGGGAAATCTCAGAAATCAGTCCATAAAAGCTCTCTTCTTGCTCTTTTGTATTACTCCCCTGCCGTCTTTAAGGGACAATAACTAAGTGTTTAATTAACAGGTTTTTATAATGACTGAAGTAGGTCAGTCAGATGGGCCAGATACACGCATACATATACGTACAACTGAGCAAAGACTCTCTATTCATATAAACATAATGGGCGTTGCTCAATTTACTAATGGGTGTACCGGGTAACCGAGGGGGGGAATGGCACTTGTTGATATGGCAGCGCCTTGGAGAGCTGATGATGATGTGCTAATTTGAATGATTATTACGTGTTATACGTGTTGATATGCTGCTCATTCTGTTGTGCATTTTAGACCCTCCACCCCAGGGGAGGGATACCATCGGGGTTAGCCATTGCGGGGTAAACCAAGCTGAAAGCATTAACAGCTTCTTACCTGCGTACAAATTGTTATGTGTGTGTGTAGGCCCAAGGACAGCCTAACAACCCCTAGCAAAGCCGTCGGCAAAACTCAACAAACGAAATGCCGACGGAGCTCGTAGGATCAGATCCCTAGCATCGGGAAGCCAAAGGCCTCTGTCGCTGAATCTGCGCTTCTGTCCAACCAGGAGGCCCAACGGGAACCAACCAGGCGGCAATTAAACGCCACTAACGGCGGCCCCAACAACCTATTGGAGCAAAGGACGAGCTGCGCAGACGCCAGGCGAACGGCCAACGGGCCACACCCACCAACGGCAACCGGAGGCGATATTAACCAACAGTTAACAGCAGCCGACAAAACGACCGCAGTCCACCCCCCTACCCGCCCTCCCTCACTCCGAGTGTGCCGAAAGTGTGTCAAGAAAAGGCGCCCCCAGCCTGCAATGCGTATACGTGCTAACCGTTACCTGTCATAGGCAAGTTCCAGCAAATCAGTGCATCTCGCTTCCACGGCTGTGCCAGTGCGCCAGTGCGAGCGAGCTGGCAACCAAATAATGCATTTTGGGGGTTGAGTGAGAGCGAGACCACTCAACGCAAACGAGCTGCGAACGAAGCTGAAGCTGCGAAAAGTTCTTGTCGTAAGAAGCACGAGAGAAAGTTTCGTATTGAGTGTGAGAGAGCGA
Organism: Drosophila quinaria; assembly: GCA_035047525.1. Lineage (NCBI taxonomy): Eukaryota > Metazoa > Arthropoda > Insecta > Diptera > Drosophilidae > Drosophila > Drosophila quinaria. The sequence continues at coordinate 13,062 of JAWNPO010000404.1, forward strand.
AGGCGCGCGTGTATGTGTGAGTGTGAGAGAGTGACTGTGCGTGTGCGGGAGAGAGCGATTGTTGTGGAGTGTAAGTTGAAATCCCACAAGTGGTCTTGTGGAACATAATGGCTCTATGTTAATCAACTTAATAGTTTGTTGTAGATTAATTTAGTAGCTGGAAGAATTTAAATGTGTACGTATGTGTGTGTGTATGTTTGTATATAAGAAGAGTGTGTGTGCTGAAAATGTAGCGCATCATTTGACTTCCACACAATTAGTAGTGAATATCACTTCACTTTTATTCATACGGTTTTTTCCTCTCACTCTTTTTTTCCTACATGTGTA
>JAWNPO010000405.1:0-17729 GCA_035047525.1 Drosophila quinaria
ATTAATATATTAATTTTTTTAATTAATTAATTTAATTTCCGTGTTGGCCAGCCTTACCCGTATAGGTTAAGCTGTTCTAACTGTATTTACAGCCCTCTAATCACAGAAAGCTCGCTTCTTTGCGATCTTAAATCGATTAAGCCAGTGCACGCACCAGGTCCCGATGGTGTGCCTCGCGTCTGTACTTAAGTACTGTGCAGAATCGTTATGCAGACCATTACATAAGTTGTTTACTTTGTCCGTTGATTCCTCCTCTTTCCCAGCGCTTTGGAAAGATTCTTATATTATTCCTCTTCATAAAAAGGGTATTAAGTCCGATGCTCAGAACTATAGGGGTATTTCCAAGTTGTCTGCTATTCCGAAGATGTTTGAGAAAATTATAACCTCACATCTTCAACACTTATGTAGCTCTATTATCTCACCTACTCAACACGGGTTTATGAGATGTAGATCTACAACCACTAACCTACTAGAGTTTACTTCCTTAGTGTTAAAGGGTTCAAGAAAAAGATGCAAACTGATGTTATTTATACTGATTTTAGTAAAGCTTTTGATTCCGTTAACCACTTTCTACTCATTCATAAGCTTGATCTTCTTGGTTTTCCATACAATCTTCTTCTTTGGATTTCAAATTATTTAAGTAACAGAACACAAAGAGTTATTTTAAAAAATTCATTTTCAAAGTCAGTTAAAGTTACTTCGGGAGTACCGCAAGGTAGTCATCTTGGTCCACTACTCTTTACGTTATTTATAAATGATCTTCCATCTTTATTATCTCACTCCCATGCTATCATGTATGCGGATGACGTCAAGCTTTGTTTATCGTACAGCGATCCTTCTTCTTTTAGTCTCTTGCAAGCAGACTTAAATGCTTTCCATCTCTGGTGCCAAGATAATTTATTAAATCTCAATAGTTCGAAATGTAAAGTTATGACTTTCTATAAATCTTCCCGCATTATTTCACAGTACTCACTTAATGGCATTATATTGGAATGCTTAAATGATTCCGAAAGATCAGTTAATGACCTGGGTATAGTTCTAGATCATAGACTGAAATTTGATAAGCATATTGCTATAGCTGTCAATAAAGCAATGGGAGTTCTCGGGTTTATTAAGCGATGGTCCAAGGAATTTGATGATCCCTTTACTACTAAACTTCTTTACACGTCTCTTGTGCGTCCAATTCTTGAATAAGGATCATGTGTGTGGTCTCCTCAATATGAATCCCATCGTGCCAGGATAGAGTCGGTTCAAAAACAATTTTTAATTTTTGCTTTACGCGGCTTGAGTTGGAACTCGGAAATGCAGTTGCCTTCGTATTCTAGTAGACTTCTCTTACTCAATCTTCCCTCTCTTACTAACCGTAGAATTATGCTTGGAGTAATGTTCATCCACAAATTACTGCACGGTCATATAGACTCGGCTAATTTGTTGGAAGAAATAACCTTCAATGTACCTTCTAGAGTAACTCGTAACTTTATTCCTTTATATCTCCAACGTTGTTTCACTAACTGGGAATTGCACGAACCTCTTCGTACTCTGTGTGCAGATTATAATAGACTGTACCCTACGATTAGTTTCGAGTGTTCTCCGCTCACTATTAAAGCCTCTATATTATCATGTCTAACTAATATAACCAACTAACTACTCATTAATATCAATTTGAACTGATTGGGTTTTTCTGGGTTTTCCCCAATCCTAGCAACAAATGTTGGGCCAATCATTTTCTTTTTCATTTTAGATTACCCAGAGAATAAAAGAATTTTAGAATTTTATAATCTTAATTTTAAACTTCATTTTAATTTATTTTGTAATTTAAATATATATATTATATAATTTTAATGTATTATTTGCTGTGTCGGCTGCTTTTAGCCAGACAATAAATAAATAAATAAATAAATAAACATTGCCAATTTAAATTTCTTCTTCTTCGGGAATTTGGACTTGAGGTTCATCTTTCACATCTGGAAAAGAAATGATTTGCTTTAATAATCTTTGCCACAATTCCCAAACTGATCACTAGTATGTAATGCATCTTTGTATGTAATGCATCTTTGATGAAACTCAACTGAATGAAATAGACAGATTTTTCCATTTTATATATATGGTTTTCCACATCTGGACTGCAAAATCTGTCATCGAAGCCTATTTTCAAATAATTATTCACTGGCCATCCCATAAATGTCCATAACCTTGTTGAGGGTATTTTTGATGAAACTCAACTGAATGAAATAGACAGATTTTTCCATTTTATATATATGGTTTTCCACATCTGGACTGCAAAATCTGTCATCGAAGCCTATTTTCAAATAATTATTCACTGGCCATCCCATAAATGTCCATAACCTTGTTGAGGGTATTCCCTTTTATGTCAACATGTGCTTTCAAGATTTTTTCTACAATCTGCAGAATAGACGAATAATGAAATAGCAAAAGCATTAAAGCGTTTCTACTGGTTTTAAGACCTTGTATTTAAAATTTAGTAAAGGTCCTTTAATTTTCAGGATATCTCTGATATCAGCAGCAATATCGATTGCCATATAGAATTATTTCTTCATCATTAATATTTTGTTTGAATTGGAAAATTTAATATAAAACATTTTCTTAAATGTAATAAATATAATTTACTTGAGAAGATCAGCATAAGTATTAGATTCTATGCTAGATGACAGTTGAAAAAGCAAAATTAAAGCAGCATTTACAGTGTCTGCTTGATTAACTGAATTGTTAAAATCCTCAATCAACATCTTGTTCGAGTTCTTTGTTGTCTCGCTCAGTTTGCTGATAGTTCTTTTCATGGCATCAATCAATGATTTTTGCGTGTCATTTATGTTCTGCTCATTTTTGCCCATCAACATGTCGAACTGACCATTAGTCCACAAGTTAAAGCGATTTCGCTTTTCCAGATGTTCGGGATCTGAATAAATCCTGTCCAAATAAAAGAGATCTAATATATAATCCGGAGGATTCATATCATAATTCAACCAAAAGTCTTTGGTTATCGTTTGGTTCGTCATATTTAAACGATTGTTCAGCCCGTCAAGAATATATTGATCAGCTGTCTTGGTTTCTAGAATTAAGCTAATAACTTTCGCGGTAATATTAGCTGGTGCCATAATTAGCGGTTTAAGCATTGTTGAAACACATTCAGTTAAGTTTTTAATCAGAACTCTGTCTTCCTCGGGAACTTCAGCCATAGGTTTATTTTCCATCTCTGAAAAGGCTCTCGCAACGCACTGTAATTTCAGAAATTTGGTTGAATAGTTTTTGTTTCTATTTCAAATATTTACCACAGTTCCCAATATGATCAATAGCAAGAAACGCATCTTTGAAGAAAGTCAAAGAAACAACTGAATAAGCAAACGGAGATCTGCCTTTTTATATGATTTTTCCACAACTGATGTACATATAGTAGATGTGTTTGTGTTTCATCTATCTTTACTACAATATGAGGCATTTTCTTTTTTATATGTTTTTTGCTCTGCCATATTTATACTGATACTGAGGCTATTCCCATTTAAGTCAATCAATTCTGTTCAAGAAACTATTTCAATCTGAGGAGTAGACAAAAAAGGAAAAAGGCTGCAGCAGCTTCAATGGTTTCTAAGACCCTGTACTTTAATTTGTAAAAGGGTATGTACATATAGTAAGTTTCTCGAGAAGACATCTCTGACCCCATGAACTTTGTTAGAATTGAAAAATTTATTTAATACCTCTTATAACTTTTGTTTAGTTTAATATGATTTATTTTATAAAATTTTATATGAATCAAATCAAGTTTTATATATTACAAATAATCTCAATTTGGAATCTGCTTGAGTTACCAGAAGAACTTACTATTTTGTTTGCGGAAAGCTTCAACAACATCAAAATTTGTAGCAGACCTATAAGATTCAAGGCCATAAGTCAATTCACCAGCTAAACTGTTTGCGGCATCCATAATGTCACGTTCCTTAACTGCATTGTTAAATTTGTCAATTGAATCCTTGTGTGCATTCTTAGTTGTTTCGCTTAGTTTGTTGATAGTTGTTTTCACAGCTTCAAGGAATAACATTTGCTGGTCAGCAACGGTCTGATAATATTTTCCCATCAACACGTCGAACTGACCATTAGTCCAAAAATTGAAACGGATCCTTTTTTCCAGATTTATGGGTTTTGAATAAATTTGAAACATCTTTGATAGATCTTTTATATAATCTGGAAGAGGCGTATCATTGTCCTCTTTTGAACTTTCATCACCGCTAATCGTACGATTCGCTTTGTTGATACGATTCTGTAATTCATCAAGTATGTGTTGATCAGCTTTCTTAGTGTCCATGATCGCGTCAAGGACCTTCATCATAACTTTAGATGGTTCCGTCATTAGCGTTACCATCATAGTTGAACCTTGTTGAGCTAACTTGTGAATCAGAGGTTTATCCTCTTCGGGAATTTGAACCATAGGTTCGTCTTCCCAATCTGGAAAGGCTCTGGCAAGGCACTGTAATTTCAAAAATAATTTGATTAATTAATTTTATGTTCGTATTTTAAATATTTACCACAATTCCCAAACTGATCACCAACGCGAAACGCATCTTTGATGAAAGTCAAAGAAGCAACTGTACGCTCAAAGACTATTCTACCGTCTTTTTATATGGTTTTTCACTTCTGATGTGTATATGTATGCGGATGTGCTTTATCTATCTGGACTGCAAAATGCGACTTCAAAGTAACTATTAATTAGACATCACATATTTGTTTTTATTCTCTTTTTCCATGTTTATACTTGTGCTGAAGCTATTGCCTTTTATGTCAATAAGTGCTCTTCAAGAAACTATTTCAACATGCGAAGTAGACAAAAAAGGAAGCATCGCTGCAGCATTTGAGTTCTTCTACGACCTTTTAAGCCCTGTAATTAAAATGTAGAATGGGCAAAAGAAGGCGTCTCTGACCATTTGACGTGTCTGTTTAAAAGCCAGAAGCTCTTTCGATGTCTATATTTAAACATAAATGTAATCCTTCAGTATTACAATGTTACTTAATTATTATTGTTCTTATTGCACATTGACCAATCGATTGTCTTGAAAACCTTGAGAAAGCAATTGGCACAGTCTATTTAAATTATTAAATGAAATGCAAAACGAATCAAAAATGTTTTAAAGGTCACAAGTTGGCCACAATAAAACCGACTACAACAACAGCTTTGTATTCAAAGCATTTTAGCCTGACATTCTGTGGATAAACCTCACATATAAACATAAATAAATCAAACACACACACAACAGCAAACCTACACTAAAACATACACATAATTGTGATTGGGGTGATTCGTATGAGCTCAAAGAAAAAACTGAAGAGAAAGAAGGGAGCTTCCGCACTTTAGAGAAATGTACAGATAGCCAGGACGCGCACTTTGCAATGTCCTGAACTTTGATATCGAGCTGAAAACAGCCCCCATAAGGCACAAAAAAAGTCAAGAAAAACCGTCATCATATATACTCGTACATGCATACAAATATACAAGTACAACTATATGTATTTATGACCATTTTCATGATTGACCGACTTGCCGACCAACACACAATTTCAATGGCCATCATCGGGGGGGTGGCTATAATATATGGGCCTGGCTCCAGCTTTCATGCTGAATGTGTGTGATGAATAAATGATGCGGCTTGGAAGTTCTCAATGATTTGGCTTTAGTTTGCTTTTCGCTTTGGTTTGCTTTTACTGTGCTTATCAAACACAAAATTACTTCAAATTATAGATATGTTTCTGACATAATCAACAAATCTATACACTAACAAACATCCAAAAACGTTCACAATTATCAGCTTAACATGTTAAGGGAACTTTAAATGAGCAAAGAATGCACTTAAATATTATTAGTTTATCTTACAATGTAGGAGAACTATTTGTAATTATAAAAATTACTCTTGTGTTTATGGTAACTAGTCCATTTATGAAATTAGAAAAGTTATAAAATTACTGTCTTAAAATATATCAAAAAGTACTTATCTTGTTATAACACTGAAGTCAATTTTTTTTTAAAAGAATCAAAATTATTGTATCATAGAATATATTATTTTTTTAGGAACCACGATGAAAGAAAATCTTTTAATAGCAGAAAAGCTACAATATCCAGTATAATTGAGATTATTGTAAATTTAAGTGAATGTGAGAGTTAACTCTATTTATATTAATATATATTTTATATTTAAAATATGTTGAATTCAAATGTCAGAGACAAGACAATTCAGAAAGATTCTTAAGGCAATTATCTACTTTGAAAGATTAAAATGAAATTCTATAGTATCAACAATAGGCTAAGCTTAGATGGCTATTTTTTACTAATCCTTAAAGTATCTTACAGCGTATTAAATAGTTGTTGAGTTTTTGGTTTAACTCTCCTCGTCAACTTTGTTATTTTTGTTTTTTTTTCTTTGGGTCTGACTTATGGCCTCAATTGCCATGTGTCGCATATTTGCTGCTGCTGTGCGAGAAATAAAAATGTAAATTCAAAATTTTCTACGCACAAGCGAGCATTAGCCCATTTCCAGTTACCAATGTTGTCGAACCCATCCACACACACGCACACACAAACACGCATCTGTTGGTCGACCATTTTTATTTGCTTTTGGCATTAGACAATGCCATTCCCTCACGCTCTTTGCCTCCCTGCATGAATACACAGCAAGGGCTATTTGTAACTGCAGTCAGTTTTACTCTAACCAAATACATTCATAGTTTTCTTTAGCGTCTGTCGATTGGATGCTTTAAACTGACTGTGTATTCATGCTGAGGCTGGTGTGCGTTGTCCCGGCAAATATATGCGCAATTTTGTGTATTTAATGCAGTGCCAAATGCTTAACTTGGCCCACATATACATACACACACACACACAGACAAACAGGCGCACTCGAAATAGACATGGCCCAAACCCAAGATACTCGTCAATGTTTACGCTTATGCTAATTTTGGGCAGATCTGAGCACCGCTTAGTGTATTGCCATGTTGGCATTCGCCTTGGTTGTTATCCTTCCTCTTGTTATTGTTATCCTTGTTATTGTTGTTACTGTTGTTTGTTGGCAATTTGACCAGCACATGCAACAAATTTGATGTGTGGACCATAAGAGCTTTTGAATTGTGATTAAAGCAGCAAATGGCCTTTATTGTCCTGCTCATTTTATCTCTCTCTCTGTCTCTCTCTCTGTCTGTGTCTTTTTGGCTCTCTCTTTCCAGCATTGTATACCCTAATGAATCAAGATTAACCACATAAATCAGCAAATCAAATGCTGCAGTTTAACAATAATACATTAAGCAGCTACTGCAATTTTCCTCACTCTTTCTTTCTCACTCCCGCACTCACTGTCTTTCTTTCTCTCTCTCTCTATCTCATGGCCCGTGGGGCATCCTGTGCCAACTCTCGGAGCACTAAATGTCCAGGCATAAATGACATGCAGATTCACTTTACTAAGTTGCCAGGATGCTGCGTTGGCAAAGCTTTTCAGCTACTAATTAGATTCAGAAATAACACCCCTTCCCTTCTGATGCTGTCATCTGCCGCGCCCCTTTGCTACCTGAGTGTTTCTCCTCCCGTCTTCATCCCTGGCTCAAGTATATAACTTAATTTACTATGCAATTTTGTTGTTGTTGTTGTGGGCGTTGCAAAATTAATTTTCTCATGATTTAGTTGGCATTTGTGGTTTTGATTTTGCGGTTGAGTGGCTTTTAAAGGCATTTAGTTCAAGTAAATGGTCATTAAAAACATTAATTAGCGCAATATATAACGCATACGAAATATGGGCAAATCTATGAGAAATTCGCACATGCAAGCCTACAAAAAAACAAATACAATAATGTGGGTCATTTACTTTCATGTCGTTTATGCACTGATATATTCGGAATAAGACAACGATTAAAACAAGCTTAAGTGGGGAATTCTAATTAGACAGCTGTGAATTTACACACATATTTATATGTATTTATTGCGGGATTAACTTGGCACTATAATCGAACTCACATCGATTTTTGAATGCTTTTTAGCACAAGCTAGCGGCTTTTTTAAATGTTCAATTTGGTTTAATCAATAAATACGTAGGCTGCTATATATATTTCTGGCCTAGGCAACAATAAGTGTTGCCAGGTGCAATCTGATATTTCCATTGGAAAGGTTGACATTTTTTAGCATAACATCACTCAGAACGTGATGTCATTTAATCGTGAATTGTTAAACTTACAGAGCTTTGAACAATTCAATTCCGTTAAAAAAATGGAATTGACACGTAAGCATTTTCGTGCGATCATTTTTCACAACTTTCGACGTGGATTATCCAGACAAGAGTGCATCGATGAACTTAAGTCTTTGTATGGCGATCAAGCACCATCCTATAGCACCGTGAAAAACTGGTATAACGAATTTAATCGTGGTCGCAGTTCGCTCAACGACGAATTCCGTGAAGGTCGTCCAAAAACGTCCGTTGTGCCAGAGAACATTGATGCCGTGCGTGAACTAATAATGCAAGATCGTCATGTGACATACCGGGAGATAGAGGCATCCTTGGGCATTTCTCCCACCAGCATACATTCGATATTACATAAACACCTGACCGTAAAAAAGGTTTGTTGTCGTTGGATCCCGCACAATTTGACAATCGCTCAAAAAAAGGCTCGTGTCGATTGGTGCAAAGAAATGTTAAAAAAAAAATACGATCGCGGTGCTTCAAAAGATGTTCATAAGATCGTCACAGGTGACGAATCTTGGATCTATGCGTATGAGCCCGAAACAAAACAACAATCGACCGTGTGGGTCTTCGAAGACGAGCCAAATCCAACGAAAGTTGTTCGTGGAAGAAGCACTTCGAAGCAAATGGTCGCCTGTTTCTTCGGCAAAACTGGTCATGTGGCGACTGTTCCGCTTGAGCAACGAAGGACGGTCAATTCTGAGTGGTACACCACAATTTGTTTGCCTGAAGTCTTCGGAGAAATTCGAAAAACAAACAAGAGAAGACGAATCATTCTTCACCATGACAACGCGAGCACATCGGCTCAAACCAGCGCCTTTTTGACCGGCCAAAACGTCGAATTGATGGGTCATCCGCCGTAGAGCCCTGACTTGGCACCCAATGACTTCTTTTTATTCCCGCACATCAAGAAAAAAATGCGTGGTCAACGATTTTCGTGACCAGAAGATGCTGTTGAAGCGTTCAAAAACCATGTTTTGGAGGTGTCTCAATCGGAGTGGAAAAAGTGCTTCGACAATTGGTTTGAGCGCATGCAAAAGTGTATAAAAGTGCTGGAGAATACTTTGAAAAACAATAAAACAATTTTTGATGATAAATATTCGCATTTTCATTATTAGGCCAGAAATATATATAGCAGCCCTCGTATTGCGCTGCTCTCTCGCTTTAGAAAACTTTTCGCTATAAATTTGAATTGATAAAAATTGACAGCAGCCTCTTGCAGTCGACAAAAGTTGGCAGCTCTTTTCGTTTTTCAATCCATTTTTATCAATACCAATTTTTTTATTTAGCTCCAACCAAAAATAGTAAAATTATTTCATTCAATTGAGTTGACATGAGAATTGACAGGTCTCTAAAAAATAACAAACAGCGAATGTCGTTGTTGATTGATAACTTTTCCCCCATCTAGAGTTGACAATATTTTTCGTGTGTTAAATATTAAATCAGTTTTAATAAACAAACATGGCAAAGCTTTCAATTGAAACTATTAAATCTAACTTAATTTCATTTTGAAATGGTTACATTTGAAAGCGAGGACTTTACATAAGTTGGCAGCCCTTTTAACTGTCAAATCACCACATATCGTGATATGAAGAGTCCCGCATAAACTGCAAACTCGTCTCCAATCACGACTAAAAACTCAACGACAAAATGGGCTTGTGACCACTCCCCCTTTGCCCACTGTGACCAGCCGGGTCCTTTCATTTCCTCGTGCTGGTTCTTTTTGCTTGCGGTCAGTTGGTCGCCGGTCAGCAAACAAGCGTGAAATTGCACAAAAACAGTGTCCGAGTGCGGGAGGTGAAGAAAAACTGGAATGGCGAGCGGAGATGGGGAGGAAATGGGCAGGCAACCCGGCACAAAAGGCAATCAAACTTGCGGCCTATGAATGTGGTGACCATAACACACGCTCCCTGCCAACCTCCCCTTTCCCCCCTTTTCACGGTTTCTACATTTTTCACATTCGTTTGCAATGCATTTTAGTCGCTTCCATGAAACATCTACATGTTTCCCCAATTTTCTCTTCTCCTGATGCCATTGGCAGTGCAATTAATGCAGCATTGATGATGTTTGATTAGAAAAGTCTTTTAAATGCCAGCGATTGGTCAATTGTTGTGGCATGAAGGGAGGAGAGAAGTGAAGGGAAGACAGCTGCAGGGGATTTTGTTATTGAAATTAAATGCATACATTTGGCCACGACGCGCTAATGATTCAATTATCCTTATTACTTTGCCATGCACCAAACACAACACACAAAATACAATCAAACAATGTTAAATATGCATATGTGGTACAGTGTGTACTCTCAGAACACAAACACACAGACACTGGGCGCGTTTGGTTTAATTAAAACCGAACTGAGCACGAACCCAATCGATTGCCACTCGCTGTTGCACATTTTAAATTTAGCGCACTTGTTTCCCCCTTGAATAGAGGGGAAGGTGGGGGCATGTGAGTGGCAGTCCCCAATGGAAACTTCATTAAAGTGTGTAAAGTCGAACAATTTATTTGCATCATGCGCCAAGCGTTTCATGTTATTGAGTTTGAATGGTGATTGATGTGCAGGTTGCCCTGGTCAATGCAGCAATGCCGTAAATTTTCACTGCACGCCCTTGGAAGGCTCCATTCAGGAGACCTGTGAAACCTCGGAGACCTGTGAGGCCTCTGCACCTCTTTCGCTCACTCTTTCTCTCTCTCTCTCTCTCTCTCTCTCTCTCTCGCTCTCTCGCTCTCTTCTTCTGGCCTTTAAACTACGCCACAAATTGTAGCTGTGCTCTGCCATTTGCTTGGCTATATCTTGACAGGTATATAGGCACACAGGCTGGCCAGTTCGTGCTGACCCTTAACTGAAGCTGACATAGTTAATATTGCATACAATGGCAGTCTATTACTCACAGTTAAGTAGAATTAGTAGAACATTTTAATATAATAAATATGAGTACATTACCTACTAATGGCATATTAAAGACAATAAGCGCACTTTTTCCTATTTAAAATGTTAATTTTATTGTTTAAATATTAAAATTTTTTATATCCACAGACTTTTAAATTTTTGAACTTCCTATTTTAAATTTAATATTTATTATTATTTATTTATTTGGTAATATTTGATTTTTTTGGTTTAAAACATTTTTTTAATAGCCTTTGTTTCTTAGTTTATTGTATGTAAATTTTGACATCTGTTTTTAGTTGATAGCCTAAAGAAAATAAAATAATGTTAGATATGTAAATAAAATATAAAATAGATACATTGATAAGATGATGTTAGATAGGTAGACCACTTTAAAATATTTACAATTTATAGAAAACATGTATCTACAAATTCAATTCAGCTTAGCGAATGTCCTTCGACAATTTGTCTTAATTTTTTTCACAACTTTGAGTGTTTTTCTAGTTGTTCATTAAATTAAGTTACTTTTCCATCTCGCTTGCTGTCAATCAAGTTTCAATTACTGCAGCTAATTTCGGTGCTTTTTAAAGCGCACACCATCTTCCAAGGCCCTCTATTTGATATATAGTATGTAGGGAATGCATCTGGCATTGGGACTGTCGGAGTCTATTTCATTTCCATTGCCATTTTTGTACATAATTTTCTTTTTTTGTTCTATTAAAAAAATCGCAGCCATACCGCGTGCAAAATATAATAAAATGGCAGGATAAACGAACAAAAATCCGAGGGGTAGTACAAAAAAAAAAAAAATAAATGAAAAGAGAGTGAAAAAGGGAGTAAAAAACGAGGTGCATAAAATGCAAGTGGCGGCATTTTGCAGATTTTCACTGCGATGCGGCGTGAAAATGCACGAGAAACTGAAGAAATAAGAAACAGAAAACAAAAAACATAGAAAAAGAAACAGACATAACGGTGTGACGTAGCGTGTAAGTGTTGGTAAACGCGGTGCGAAATGCCTCAATGCTTTTTGTCTCCCTGTTGTTACATATTGTTGTCGTTGTTGTAAGTACGAGTATGTAGGTCAGCAATGCGGTAGAACTACTGATGCCGATGCTGTTACTGTTGCTTTAATACCCTGTAATTACATCAAAGTGAGTATATACGTAATTGTGTAATGATTTAGTAGAAGTGTTGATAAGGAAAATAGAAAAAATACGAAAGATACTGAATTGAATGACTTTGTGTATCGGTAAAAGGGCTAAATAACATGAATTTATTAACTAAAACATAAAAATACATTACTTAAAAAGAAACTTCATTTTAAATAAACAGAAACAGAAAGAATGATTTAAAATATTTTCTTTAATTTTATAATATATCATTTTCTTCAAAGTGTGAACACAGTTTTGATAAAAAGTAATGCTACTATGACAATAAAATTTATTTCGTGACAGATTGAACTATTTTTGTGGATTAAAGCAGCTGAAGTGGTACTAAAAGTTTTATAGATGTACTATATATGTATGTATTGTTGGAATATCCCTATTCAAACTATCAAAAATAACATTATACAACACTATGTTCAGTATTATTGTGTGATATGTGTTTGGTCACACTTAAATTTATGTTCCTTCTTCTTCGTCGAAACTTGATACATTGTGCATGTGGTGTCGGTGTTGCGGATATACAAAAGAGCTAAATAAATTGAATACAATATAAATAATATAAAACCTAACAGTGTTTCTCATTGAGGATATTAGTTCTTAGTTTCCAACAGGTTATGGGCCCAGTCCATGCTTGTAAAGAAGATTTGTTTAATTACGTTTTCTGGTGAAATTAAATTCCGCGTGCGTAACCTCACTTTTGTATAGCTGTGTGTGTGTGTGAAAAGTAGGATGGAAAAGGCAGTCAATAAGCGCAATATAAAGCCATTTGATGGCGAAAAATATTCTGTGTGGAAATTTAGGATGAGGGCTCTTTTTGCAGAATTAGATGTGTTAAAAGTAATTGATCAGAGGATGCCTGATAAAGTGGATGTCGCATGGGAAAAAGCAGAGCGGATAGCAAAAAGCACGCTAATAGAGTATTTGAGCGACTCTTTCCTGAATTTCGCTACAAGCGACACCTCGGCGCGTCGAATTCTTAAGAATTTGGACGTCATATACGAGCGCAAGAGTTTGGCTTCGCAATTGGCGGTGCGCAAACGTTTACTTTCACTCAAGCTAACAAGTGAGATGCCACTTTTAAGCCACTTTAACATTTTTGATGAGTTAGTAAGTGAATTGATGGCTGCTGGTGCTAAAATTGATGAAATGGATAAAGTGTCGCATTTGCTGCTGACCTTGCCTTCATCCTACGATGGTGTTATCACAGCAATAGAAACGTTATCGGAGGAAAACTTGACATTAGCTTTTGTTAAAAATAGGTTGCTAGACCAGGAGATAAAAATTAAAAACGACAATAATGACACTAGTAGAAAAGTTATGAAAGTATTTGTCCAAAACAATAATAACAACCATCGAGGTAACACGTTTAAAAGTAGGGTGACCAAACCAAAGAAATCATTCAAGGGCAAACCTAAAAGTAGTATTAGATGTCATTACTGTAAGAAAGAGGGACACATGAAAAAGGATTGCTATCACTTTAAAAACGTTACAAAAGAAAAAAATAAAGAAAATACCCAAGCTCAACTCGCAACATCACAACACGGTTTTTCATTTATGTTAAAACAAATTAAAACAAACATCTTGGTGACGGATAAATTCGGATTTATTCTTGATTCTGGCGCGAGTGATCATCTAATAAACGATGAGTCGTTGTATACTGACAGTGTGGAGTTGGAGCGTCCACTTAAGATCGCTGTGGCTAAACAAGGCGAATTTATCTACGCCACCAAGCGTGGTATTGTGCGGCTGCACAATGAATATGAGATAACTCTAGAGGATGTTCTCTACTGTAAGGAGGCTGCAGGAAACCTAATGTCTGTTAAGCGACTACAAGAGGCAGGAATGTCAATTAAGTTTGACAGTGACGGTGTCTCCATATCCAAAAATGGGTTGACGGTAGTAAAAACTTCAGGTACGTCAAGTAATATACCTCTTGTTAAATTTCAAGCTTACACTGTAAATGCGAAAAATAAAAATAATTATCGATTATGGCATGAGAGGCTTGGGCATATAAGCAATGGTAAATTGTTAGAAATAAAAAGAAAGAATCTATTCAGTGACAACAGCCTTCTTAAAAATTTAGAGATGTCCGATGAAATATGTGAGCCCTGTCTAAATGGAAAACAAGCTAGGCTGCCGTTCAAACAATCTAAAGATAAAAGCTATATTAAAAGACCCCTATTTGTAGTCCATTCAGACGTTTGTGGCCCTATCACACCAGTTACCCTGAATGACAAAAATTACTATGTAATCTTCGTAGATCAATTTACACATTACTGTGTAACTTATTTAATGAAACACAAGTCAGATGTATACAACATGTTTCAGGATTTTGTTGCGAAGAGTGAAGCACATTTCAATCTCAAGATTGTTAATTTGTATATTGACAACGGTAGAGAATATCTGTCCAATGAGATGCGCGAGTTTTGTGTCAAGAAAGGGATTTCTTATCATTTGACCGTGCCATACACACCTCAATTAAACGGTGTTTCTGAGCGGATGATAAGAACTCTGACTGAAAAAGCTCGTGCAATGGTTAATGGTGCAAAATTAGATAAGAGTTTCTGGGGTGAAGCTGTGTTAACTGCAACATATTTAGTTAACAGAACTCCAAGCAGAGCACTTGGTGATATTGCAATGACCCCATACGAGATGTGGCATAATAGAAAACCCAATTTAAAATATTTAAGAGTGTTTGGCTCAACTGCATATGTGCACAACAAAAATAAAAATGGAAAATTTGATGTTAAATCACACAAAAGTATCCTCGTGGGATATGAACCAAATGGTTTTAAATTGTGGGATGTTGTAAATGAAAAATTTATCGTTGCCAGGGATATTGTAGTTGATGAAACCAATATGGTTAACTCTAGAGCCGTTAAATCTGAAACAGACTTCCTGAAAGATAGTAAGGAAAGTGATAATGAAAATTTCCCGAATGAAAATAAGGAAAGAAAGCAAAAAGAAATTCCGAACGAAAGTATGGAATGTGATAAAACAGAATTTCTGAAAGACAGTAAGGAATCTGATGATGTAAATTATCCGAATGAAAGTAGGAAAAGAAAGCAAACTGATCTCCTGAATGAAAACAAGGAACCCAACATCCAGA
The DNA here is from genome assembly GCA_035047525.1 of Drosophila quinaria. Classification (NCBI taxonomy): domain Eukaryota; kingdom Metazoa; phylum Arthropoda; class Insecta; order Diptera; family Drosophilidae; genus Drosophila; species Drosophila quinaria. The sequence goes on from JAWNPO010000405.1 coordinate 15,385, forward strand.
ATGAGAGTACGGAATGTGAACAGACAGCTGATATTGGAACTGATAAGAATCCAATTATAATTGACGGTATTAACAACAACAGTGACATCGAAGTTATAAATAGGAGAAGTGAAAGATTAAAGAGCAAGCCACAGATATCCTATAATGAAGACGATAATAATTTGAATACATTTATATTAAATGCTCATACAATTTTTAATGATGTCCCAAACTCATATGAAGAAATAAAATATAGAAACGATAAATCTGTTTGGGAGGAAGCCATTAAAACTGAGTTGAATGCTCATGAAATAAATAATACCTGGACAATAACAAAGAAGCCTGAAAACAAAAACATTGTTGATAGTAGATGGGTGTTTTCTGTTAAATATAATGAACTAGGAAATCCAATTAAATACAAAGCTAGACTAGTTGCTCGAGGGTTTACTCAAAAATACGATTATGATGAAACATTTGCCCCTGTTGCTAGAATTTCTAGTTTTCGATTCATATTATCATTAGCAGTCCAAAATAATTTGAATGTTCATCAAATGGACGTAAAAACAGCTTTCTTAAATGGCACGTTAAATGAGGAAATATATATGCAACTTCCTCAAGGTGCATCAAGCAACGGTAAAAATGTATGTAAATTGAATAAGGCGATTTACGGGCTCAAACAAGCAGCTAGATGCTGGTTTGAAGTATTTGAGACTGCATTGAAAGAATGTGATTTTGCAAACTCTCCAGTAGATCGCTGTATATATATCCTTGACAGAGGTGATATTAAGGAAAACATATATGTATTATTATATGTTGATGATGTGGTAATAGCTACAGGGGACATGACAAAAATGAACAGTTTCAAAAAGTATTTGATGGAAAAATTTAGAATGACCGACTTAAAAGAAATACGACATTTTATTGGCATAAGAATTGAAATGTCTGAAGATAAAATATGCTTAAGCCAGGCTGCTTATATTAAAAGGGTTCTAAATAAGTTTAATATGAACGACTGCAATGCAGTTAGCACTCCTTTACCAAGCAAGCTGAATTATGAGTCACTTAATTCAGATGAAAACTGTAGTGCGCCTTGTCGTAACCTTATTGGATGTTTAATGTACATAATGCTTTGCACACGTCCAGATTTAGCTACTGCAGTAAATATCTTGAGTAGATATAGTAGCAAAAATAATTCAGAGCTCTGGCAATGCTTAAAAAGAGTTCTTAGGTATTTGAAGGGAACCATTGATATGAAATTGATTTTTAAAAAGAATGCAAGATTTCAAAATACATTAGTTGGTTATGTAGACTCTGACTGGGGTGGTAATGAGATTGATAGAAAAAGTACAACGGGGTATTTATTTCAAATGTTCGGTTCAAATCTAATTTGTTGGAACACGAAAAGACAGAACACAGTAGCAGCCTCATCAACTGAAGCTGAGTATATGGCCCTATTTGAAGCCGTAAGAGAAGCTTTATGGTTAAAATCTCTTCTAAACAGTGTAAATATCAAACTTGAAAAGCCCATTAAAATTTATGAGGATAACCAAGGCTGTATCAGCATTGCAAACAACCCCTCATGTCATAAAAGAGCCAAACATATCGATATTAAATATCATTTTACAAGAGAGCAAGTGGAGAATAATGTGATTTGCCTTGAGTATGTTTCCACAGATAACCAACTTGCTGACATCTTTACTAAGCCATTAGCTGCTGGAAGATTCGTGGAATTACGAGAGAAGTTGGGATTACTTCAAGATGACTAGTTCATTTGTTCATCGATGCTGATTTATTAATATTTTTATTTGTTTATTGATGACAAAGTTGGTCCTACGAATTTATTGAATTTATTCATTTATATTTTTTTATTTTAACAAAGATTGGATTGTTAAGTTACTAAATGTTAAGTTATTGAAATATTTGAATTTATGTTAACATATTTTAAAGTGATCTGATCGGGTTTTTCTGGGTTTTCCCCGTATCCTTGTAGCGAATGCTAGATCACATAACACTTCCCAGAATGCACACCAGCCACATTAGAATAAGTAAATGATAATTACAAATGAATATGATTTCTAAGTTTAGTTTAATAATTTTAAATGTTATTTTTGAGGAGGGCGTGTTGGAATATCCCTATTCAAACTATCAAAAATAACATTATACAACACTATGTTCAGTATTATTGTGTGATATGTGTTTGGTCACACTTAAATTTATGTTCCTTCTTCTTCGTCGAAACTTGATACATTGTGCATGTGGTGTCGGTGTTGCGGATATACAAAAGAGCTAAATAAATTGAATACAATATAAATAATATAAAACCTAACAGTGTTTCTCATTGAGGATATTAGTTCTTAGTTTCCAAC
>JAWNPO010000406.1:0-20650 GCA_035047525.1 Drosophila quinaria
AATATTTTGAAAATAATCAAAAAAAGTTTTCTTTCTGTGAAGATTTTTTAATATGATTCTGAATCTACACAAAAACTATACCAAAAATATACTAAAATTCAAGTTGAAGATTCTTGAATTTAGTATTTACTTTTTTATTCAGCAATTCGGAATATTATTGTTAAGTTAAAAGAGTTATATTTAATTTACAACCCAACATTCAGATTGATTTGATTTTGGCAAGAGTAATTATTTAAACTTTATACACATACATACATATGTTGAAAATATTCAAAAAGGTTTGTTTTGTGTGAGTGGAGTTTTTATGAATTTAGTCCCGAATCTACACAGAAAATTAAAATTATTTTAATATATCCTAGATAAAAAAAAATAGAACAAAATTTGTTAATAATTAACATTGTACCCACAAGTTTGATTTGATTTTCGGAAAAGTGATTAAGCTTAACTTAACTCCATAATATATTGCAAATAAAAGTCAAAACAAAATTACTCTAAAATTCAAGTTTAACACTCTTGAATGTACCAGTAAAATATGTAATTGAAACTACAGTAAAGTTCAGAATAAATTTTTTATTTAATAAAAAATATCATCGCTGAGTTTGATTAGATTTTAGGAATACTGATTAATTAAAATTTATATATATTAAAAATAGTTAAAATAGTTTTTTTGCAGTGTAGATTTCCGAATTCAGTGCTGAATCGACTGTCGTCCTGGAACAGTTGCTGTCTGGGCAATTTGATTATTTGCCAAAAACAGACAACGTAGTTACGAAAACAGGGGTTACACCCACACACACATACACACACACACACTTACAGATGTGGCATGTGGCATGTAAATACCGCACAAAGGGGCAACAACAAAGTTTTTGGGCATTGAAATTAATCAAGAAAATAAACGCTTGGCAGCATCAAAAAATACGGCAAAAGGGACGAACGGCACTTTGCATGAGGACCAGCAGCAGCAGGATAAACCATAAACCAGGACTGAAGCACAAGGACATTGCCAGAGGGTTGAGAGGAACTAGCTGTCGTGCTCTTCTTCTTGTCTCCCTGTCCCCCTGTCGTGTTGTTGTTGTTGTTGTTGTTGCAGTGCATTAAAATGACATACCAATTTGCGTTAAGCAAATAAGACGAGACTAGTTTTAGTCTCTTCTCTTTTGGGGTTGTGTCTCTTCGTCCTTCGTCCTTCTTTGAGTTTGAGTTTGAGTCTTTGGGGTTTGCTTTAATTTCTGCTTTGTTTTCATAGTGCTTTTCAGGGTGGACTTTAAGTTGGCCAAATTAAATGGCAGATAACGTTATTTGAAACTAAAAATTTGTATGATAAATGGCGCTTAGATAAAACGACATTTATAAAAGTTGGAAAACGAGATGATAAAAATGTGATTTATTAGAATTTGTAAAGTTTTATTTAAAAGTTTTGTATTAAAGAAAATAAAATATTTAAGGGAAAATCTTAATAGTAAATAAAATAAGACATTTTATTTATTTAAGTATGATCATGATATTCAAATAAAATAATATTGAAGTCAAAGAATAAAATTAAAATTTAGATTGTATTTATATTCCAAAACATGATCAAAATTATATTTTGCTCTGAAATCTGATAATTTTTGAAAGTTATGAAAATTGTTTTTTTTTTTTGATTGATTTTTAACAATTACGGGAACTAATAATAAGAAAAAATAAATGAGATTGGTTTAAAAATCTTGAATTTACTTATCTCATTCATATCATTTACTTTACTTAAAATAAAACATCCTTTGATAATCCTTCTAGAATAAAATTGGAACTCAAAAAAAATCCTTTGCACATTTGCTTAGCTGTTGAAAAAGCGCGCCAAAAAATGGGACAAAAAGATTGAATTCGATAGGAAATCAAAGGCAAACCCCATCCAATTGTGAGAGAAAAAAGAAAGAATCAATGCCCGAGGACAAATGTCCCTTTACTTCCGCATTTTAGCGCCGTCTTCCGTCTTCCTTATTAGACCCCCCTCCCCCCTTCCTTCTTACATTCAGTCATTATTTATTAACGTTTATTGATTTCGACTTGCCTGAAAATCTGCCACAAAAAATCGCTGTCAAATACAACCCTTCGTCCCTAGAAATCGAACCGAAAAAATTCTCAAAAAAATATAAGATGAATTTTTCCTTGATTTCATTGTCAAATTCGCGCCGTTTTCTGTGTTTTTCTGTTTCTCAGCCCGTTTTTGGGCTAGAAAACAGGCAAAAGAAAAGAAAAACGAAAATCAAGGGTAAAAATTGAGGATCACTGTCAAGGATTATTAAGGATCTTCCACAGTTTAGCTGCAGCGCAAACACACTTGTATACGGTACGGCAATACGGTAGGGTCTACCATAAGAGGGTTGCAACCCCTAGCCGTGCCTCAGGCTGAATCTATTGCCAATAATGCGTCACTTTTTTAACGTAAAAAGGAAAAAAATTTGTGTAATGTATGGAAAAAAATAGGTAAAAACGCAATTTTTTTTTCTTTTTTGGGTCGAACAATGCAATTTTTCTGGGTGATTTTTTCAATTTTTTATAGTTGGGTGCGAGGGTAAGAAAAAAAAAAAAGAAAAGATATTGCGGTTCTTTTGCTACCGTTTGATTAACCGTAGCATCGTCTAACGGAATTTTGCCAAAATTTTCTCACAATATCAACGAAATTTCTTAGGAAATTTTCAGAGCGCCATTTTGTTTACCCTTTTCATGGGCTTTAAACCCCATCCCTTAGTTGTATGCAAATGTAACCCTTATGTCGGAATTTCTCCATTATTGCGCAACCATTTTTTGTTGAAAAAAAAAAACTATTTCCCTAGGCAAATGGGATTTATGATGCGTTGCTTTACAGTCTTGTAAAGCGGTTTTATTGGATTTGTCATTGCCACCCTCCAACTTATCAACCTTTCAACCCCCCGCCTTCTTACTCCCCCCTGGGCGAACTCAATTGGCCATAAGCTGCTCAGGACCTGGCACAGTTGGTATTGACACCAGTTCACAGTGAGCTTTATTTTTGCCGTGTTTCTTTTCTTTTTTTTATTCCCTCTTTCACTCTCTGATTTCTGTTTGGGGTTGCGTTCCATGTCAAAGGTTAGAGACATGCAATTGTGGTTCCTGGACGCCGCAGGCAGCCGCAACCACCCACTGAAAAGTGGTTTTAAATTCCATTAAATAAAGTTGTTAAGGTCTCTTGTCTCCTTTCCACTTGAAATTTCGCCTTGGTATTTTCACGCATATTTTCTTCGCACTTTTGTAAAATTTATTAATATTTTAGTGATTTCAAATGGAGTTTAGATGTTGCTTGGGGGTAACACACACCCCAATCCAGGGGGTGTTTATGCTGGGCGTCAGAAATGGTTATATAATATAACTTGGGATGGAATGTCATTGCTATTGTATTAAGTGGAGTGCTAGTAATTGAGTTTAAGTTTTCTCTGTAAATGTGGGCTATTTAAAGAATGAGTGGAACTTGATACGTTCAGGAAAGTGTGTAGCTGCATTCGGTCAATCTTTGGGGATCTGCTTTATTTTTTTATTATGAGTAGAATAATTTTATATGGAACGATTGTTGAATTCGCGTTCTAAAAACTCATGTTAAAGAAGTTTAAATAAATTTCAATTGAAATACTTGTCCATGCAAAAGCTGAGAATGTTAATTCAAGATATTTGTTAGGGTTTTAATTATTGTGGGATTGACAAATAAGTTCTCGTACTATCCAAGCATCACCAAGAAATTTTCGAGATATAAGACAGCAATTATAGCTCTAATAGAAAGTAAAATAAAAGGAATTCGCCTATGATACTATTAAAATTATTTCTTGCTCTTGCTGTTTACTCAATGTAAACAGAGAAATCTTCATGGAAATTAAATCTTATTATTATTATTAGATTATTTTACTTTATCTACAGCATCCAATAGATTTCAACTGAAAATTTCCACTGATTATTGAAATTAGAGAATAAAAATGATGCTAAGAAAGTTGGTAAATAATTAAGAATTGTAAGTAATTTTGCAAATTAAAGAATTGTAAGGAAACTTCAAAATCTGTGATATTTAGAAATAATTCTAAAAGTTCACAATTTGCCAGATAGGAACAGATGGTTTACTGGTGGTAAAGATTTTCTTTCAAACAAGAAAATTAAAAGGTTTCCATTTTACAATAAAATAATGCGGATAAGTCGACGAATTTTATTAAAAATTTTTATATATAATATAATGTTGGGAATGAAAGTCCTTCAAAATGAAAAAGATTATTACCTTCATAAAAAATGTTGAATTAAAATCAGATTAACTTGAATATTTTAGACAAATTTAAAAAAAAATACAATTTTTTTTCGCACGGTTGCATATTATTCAGCAATTGGTAATCCAATTTAAGGCTGACCAGTGTTGTCATACACCTTAAATGAGCAGTTTTTTGTTGACGAGTGTTATCATTAAAGGCTGCAAGTGGCACTTAGAAGCAACACAGCAGCAATTAGTAAATAAAGCAGTGAAAAAGTAGAAAAAAGTAGAAAAGAAGTGAAAAACTTACCTTTGTTCGCAGTAGTTGTTGTTGTTGTTGTTGTTGTGGGGTTGCTGCCAGGGTTGCCAACGTGACGGTGTTGAGCATTTGGCTGCTGCTTGGCGGGCTCGTAAATATTTGACTCCTTATATGAGGAAGAAGAAGCAGCAGCAGCAGCAGGAGTCAGTGCAACTTGTACGGATGTTGCTGCTGCTGTTGTTGCTGCTGCTGTTGTTGCTGCTGTTGCTGTCATGGCATTGCCATTGCCATCATAGACGACACCTTGCCACTGATTGTTATGCCCATTCGACTCCAACTCCAGTTCATCCTTGTTGTTGTTCACATCCTGTTGCTGCTGTTGTTGCTGTTGTTGCTGTTGTTGCTGTTGCTCCTGTTCGTCACGCAGTCGCTGCTGCTGCAATTGATGCTCGCGTATGAGACGATCTCGTTCGTGAAAATGACGCACGAACAAATGGTCCCCATTGTGTCCATGTGGTCGTGTGGCAACACCAACAGTTGCTGCTGTTGGCACGTTTAAAGCTGGTTGCTGCTGCTGCTGCTGCTGTTGCTGTGGGGTTAATGACTTTGTAGCATACAAACTTGGGCCAACATTGGCAAATGTCTCTCTCGGCAGACTATTAATTAATGTGCCCATTGTGCTCGTTGTTGTTGCCACTTGTTGTTGTTGCTGTTGCTGTTGCTGCTGCTGTTGCTGATAATGATGTTGAAACATGATTTCATGCAGTGGTATCAAAAAATCCGGCAGCGATTTGTGCGCTTTGACCGCGGCTGTTGTTGACGGCATTTCCATGCCAAAATATGGCAGACATGTCTGTGTTTCGGCCACGCCCACTCCCAGTCCCAGTCCCAAGCCCAATCCAAGGCCCACTTCGACGCCCATGCCACCTGTTAGAAAGGGGGACAGGTTTTGACTGGACTGACTGACATAGGAGGAAATTAAATCATTGTCCTTATTATTATTATTATTATAATTATGATATCCGGGCCTCAAATACCAGGGATTCAGCATTGTTTTCGTGCGACAACTTGACACATTTGGTGGCAGACACATGGACGGCGTGGCTATAAATCACACAAAAAAGGGGTAGAGAAAATTGGTTAGAAAGGGGTAAAAAATGGGGCAAAAAATGGGCTAAAAAAACACATGAAAACTATTGCATTTTTATAGACACAAAATGAAGTGAGAATTTGTTGCTTTTTACACCAAAAAAAAAGGGTTAAAGGGTTGCAACATTACCATTATCAACACCCGGTTCAACCCCCACCCAACTCCAACCCTGTTCCTATATCATTTACCTAACTTGCAACATGGCCGAATTGTTGTTGTTATGTCACCATCAATTACTCATCATTTATTGCTACGCCTTTTAGGCCTTGTTTAACCTTAACCCCCTCTACCCCCTCATTTTACTCACCCTTCAAGTTAGGGGTTTCTTTTTTTTAATGTCTAATCAGCTCGAATCATCATTCGATTCGTTTATGACTTTGATTGATTATCAATCTGTATATAATTTCGATTTCAAAGCATTTTACACAATTTGTGATACAAGAAAAAATCTGAACATTTGCGCAAAGTGTGGGCGTTGTAAGCGATAGGCGTGCCAGGAACACGCCCACTTTTTAGGACCAGGCACATTTTGAAAGTGACGCTTGGTAACTCTATTAAAGAATTTCTTTTTTTTATCGGGATAAGGAAAAAATTATGATGATGGGTGGATGATGACATTTCATATTATTTAAGGGGAAAATATGTCGCTTTTTAAAATGGAAATGAAGAGAATAAGTGTTGGAAAGATACAAAGAAAGAGAGAGAGCGAGAGAGAGAGAGAGAGAGAGAGAGAGAGAGAGAGAGTAATAAAGGGAGGTAAGGAGATAGAGAGCCATACGTGGAAAAATATTATTAACTTTATTTTAAGATGAATTGTTCATGATGTGAAAAGAATATTTTTAACTATGGAATGTGAAAAGAATGAATTAAAAAAACCAAGACACACAGAAATAGGCAAAAAGATATTCAAATTTAGCAAACATAAAATTAACAGTTAATTTATTTTGTAATATATATAACTTAATAAGAAATGCGAAATTAATCGAGAAAAATAATATCTGTTTATATTTAATTTGAATTTAGAGATGAACGAATAACTTATAATTTTAAATGTTTCATAGATTTTTTTTTTAAATTTGACATCTGAATAAAACTAAGTAATATCCTCTATTTACTAAAACTTTAATGTTTTTTATTTAAAAATTTAAAATGTACAATATAAAAACCTAAATATTAAAGTGGAAAGGGATTACAAAAAGTTCTAGAAACTTTAATTTCATAAAGGCATGAATCAATTAAATTTAATATATCTGTAAGGGATTCATAAAAAAATCACTAAAATCTTTTTCAGAAAAACTTTAAATAAATTTTAATATTTATTCATATTTATAAATTTAGTGGCATTTAATTATTATTTTTATTAAATTTGCCTGTTTATTAAAATTATGAAACTAGTATTTCGTTTTCAATGAAGTTCAAGCTGCGTGAGGTCCTTTTTTTTTTAGGTAATAAAAAGAAATGAAATGATAACAAGTAAAACTCCCAACTGTCAGGATCATAAAAAGCGAAATAATGAAAAGAGAGATGTTTTGGAAAAAGTAAATTAAATGCAAAAGGAATAATTGAAAATCGGTGAAGAAGTGATCTCTTCTTTTTTAGGCAATGCTGTCACTTTAAGGAAGGAGAAGGGGAAGGGGGAATCTGCCCCCTCCCCCACCTCCACACCCGTTGCCGGTTTTGGTTTTCAGCTCGGTTGCAAGTCTGATGTCTAATGTGTTTGCCAGCCGGTGCATGCAACAATGGCAACAAAGGATAAAGGATAATGCCGCAATAGAAATCAAAGCGCATATAAGAAAGCAATAAAGGCATCGACAGACAGGAGTTGAGCTCCAGGTAGCTGATAGCAAGGATGTCGAAAGGATGCGTGTTAATCGCCATGTTGCAGGTAAAGTAATCGCAATGTAACAATGCCAAAAAAAAAGAGAAGAAAACCGCCAAAAAATAAAAAACGCACAACTAGAGGGGCAAGGGGAGAGTGAAAAGGAGAAGGGGGAGAGGAGGAGCTGGTTATCCTTGATCCTTTTGTTGGCGCGCTCGATTTGGTTGGCACAGCTTGCGTTAAGATGCAGCCAAAAAGAAACGCGAGGCTGCAACAAATTGAACCTGAAAAAAAGGATTTAATTTTTCCGATTTTTTTAACAATTGCCAAAAAAAAAAGTGTGGCTTGTGGCCGCCGTGTGGCAGCTGCACAGGATACGCAGGATACACGGCAGCAACTGTCTAAGCAATGGAAAGAAGTGGCGAAGAAAAAAACTTTCACCTTTCCATCTCCATCTTCATTTGATGCAACAAAATGTGGCCTTATGGCTGAATTGAATGCCATTGATTCACCTTGACTGGCACATGCATTGAGGTCCTTTGACAGGCATTCAGACGGAGTCCTTTTTGGCCGTAATTAGAAGTCAGCTTTCGTTGGCAAAAGCCACGCCCACAATATGAAATCGAATCACTTTCCCTTCACATATTTTTTCTTTCTTTGATTTTGATTTTCATACATAATCCTTGCCACACTTCCTTCACTTCCGTTCCTCTCACTCTCAGCAGCTGCCTGGCCAAATTTTGTGTCAACCCTTTTTTGCATCTCTAAGATGCGTCGCGTGTCAAACACACGACCTCTGACCCCTTCCGAGTTAAAGGGTTAAATGTCAACTAATATTTCTCCTATTATGCCAAATAAATTTGTTGACGTCGCGTGGCGTCGTTTTATTTCTGGGTCACTCGTTAACTTCCTGCCTCCAATATAATAAAAGTCCATTAATTTTCAGCATTTCGCTTTGTTCTACCTGAACATAAATCAACGAAATACCTCAACATATCTCTATTACAATATCTATAAAAAACCTGGTAGCCTGATATACATTTGTATATTTATATTTAGATGAAGATCTTTGCTCATTATTCCAGTTATTTCTGTTGCTAATGAACATTTTGTGGTCAACCCGACTGAATTTGGAATTCTCTATGCATCATTAGCCTTAACACGGTGTTTTTTTCCATTCATGAAGCTAATGGGGAAGGGGGAATTCCCCTCTTTACCAACAATTGAAGTGATCTCCGAGCTAAGATCAAAAACAGTAGCCTGATTACTTTACAAAGTATCCAAATAACAAAGTTTTGAATTAATGTGTTTCAGAGTGCAGCCCAATTTAAAAAGCTTAAATAATCTAAAACTTAGAGAAATTAAAAAAAATATAATAATAATAAACTAAAAAATGTATCATATTAATCTATAAGATAAAAACTATCCCATTTAAATTTGTTTTACAATTTAATTGTTATTTTAAAAATGTAAAATTCATGCAGAAAAAAAACGTCGTATATTTTTAGTTTAAAATTTCTCTACAAAATAAAACTATTTTATTTAAAATTTGTTTTAAAATTTAAATGTATTTTTACTTTTTATATTACAAAAAATTTTAATTCAAAATAAAAAGTTTTTATATTACAAAAAATTAAATTTAAAATAATTGTATCTTAAAAAAAATCTAAAATAAATATTTGAGATTTTATAAATTTACTTATGCGAATTTTTGTCAATAAAAAAATAGTATAAAAATTCTATTGTGATTTAAAAAGTCTTAATAACGTATTTATTAATAAGAATAAAAAATAATTAACATTTATAACTTATTTCAAGACATATAATAATGCTTTCATTGTCCAAGATGAGTTGTCGTAATAAAACTATTTCCATTCAAGCTTTCTAAAGTGGAAAAAAAGAAGTTTAAAACTACTCGTGTTTAAATCAAATGCCAACAATCAAAATACCGACAGAAAAGCATTTAGAAACGTTTTGCATTATAATTACGGCTATTATTTTAAAATGGGGTCATTAACATGTGACATTCAACATTCAATACTAACAACACACAAATTTTAAATCGCTTCAACCAACAACAGCAACAACAACAAGAACTTTGATCTATAATTAGCGATAAAATAGGTTATAAAATAAAAAAGCAAGCCAAATGATAAGTGAAGAGTGAAATTTAAAATTTGGGAGAATGTGTCTCAGTCTCCGAATCCGGAGAGAAGAGATTTCGCTCAAGATTTTACTGAAATCTGATTTGGAATAACAATAAATTTTTTCGCCAGCTAATTGTGGTTTCTGTGGTCAGTTTGAAGAATGATCTGGGCTTAGTAGAACAATAAAAAAGGGCTGAAAAACAAATAATAAAATATATATACGCGTCAACTGTGCCAAACAAAGCGTGGCATAGAGATGGCATCGTGTCGTGACACGAAATGACAAAAATATCAAAATAATTAGAAATTAGATAAATATTTCAATACTCTTTTAAATTTAGTATTTAAGACAAATATAATATTTTTCTTGAGTGTTTTTATAGTGTATTCAATCGTTCACAGTTTAAATTAATTCCTTCTTAGCGAAATACATAAGTTGAAGATTTTTTGATTATTGAATTATTTTTGATTAAAGCCATGTGTCTTCGTTACTTGTCGTGTCACGCACTAATCCAAACATTAAAAATTCAACAGTATTGTTACGAACTCTGGGTAAGTAAAATACTGAAATGAAACTATAACTGATACACTATTAAAATTGTATATAAAAATATTATAAGATCAACATTTATTTTACGTATTGTCGTGTCACGTGCTCATCTCTAACAAATTTCTTCAACCCTTAAGCCTTCAAATAAATGAATTTTGATTTCAATATATAAAAAATATTTAAAAAAATTTGTGCACTTCAGTTCGTGTCACGCGCTCATCTCTAATCGTTTCAAGTCTGGAGTAAAGTTCAAAAATAAATTTATTTTTTGGTGGTTTTTAACGTATAAATTGGCGCTGCGAGCTGATCGAAAAGTTTAGAACATTTGCGGCAGTTGCTGAGCGCGTTCGTCATGGCTTACACGGTCTTAGCCACGTTATTACCACTAGTTGCTGTTGTTCTGTCAATCGCCGTGCCACAACCTGCAACTGTGGATCTTTTTGCCTTGCCCGTGGCAACAAAACACAGCGAGGAGTTGTTGCAACATTATGGCGACTTTATGTTGTCCGCAATGAATCAAAGTGTCGATCCCTGTGAGAATTTCTATGACTACGCCTGTGGCAGCTGGAAGGAGTCAAAGTTGTTAACCGAAAGGGAAAGGAATTCCAGTTTCCTGCAGGCCATACAACATCGCATTGATGAACAGGTTGTAAACTTTCTTCAAAATGTCACACAGGAGCAACTGCTGGATAGGAATCATTCCAGCAGAGCAGAGTGGAAAGCCAAAAGATTCTTCTCCAGTTGCCTGCAGATGAAATCGAATCTCTCGCTGGGCTACGACAGATTCATGGATAGCACAGATGATCGTTATGGACTGAAGGGAAAACAACACTATCAAAATGCCAGTCAGGATTGGATTTACATTAATTTCATGTCCAACTACGATGTGTATCCGTTGCTGCCACTTAAAATACACTACAATACGGCTCTACGTAAATTTGATATACTTCTCACAATACCCAGCAAAGTCCTCTCAAGTGTGAATGAGGAACAACTGCAGAATATGACGCGTGATTTTCAGCTGACTGATGAGAAAAAGCGACAACAATTTCTGTCCCATTTTGCGAATCTCACGCAATTTGAGCGAAATCTCACACAGTTGGTCAAAACTCGCAATGAAACGGAGCAATTGAATTTGGGCGAATTCTTGATTCGCCACAAAGAGGATCGTTTGAATTGGACACGTTACTTTGATGTGGCCTTCAATGGCAGCCAACAATCGCATTGGCCCGTGTTGAATCAACTGCAGGATGTGGGAGAACTTGTGCATTTTCTGGAGCGCACTGAGTTGCCACTTCTGCGTTCCTATGTGCAACATCGAGTGCTCTTAAAGTTCTATGCCGTGTGGAAGACACAGACCAGAAATGGCAGCTTGGCAAACGATTGTCGGGTTGCCACGGAAACTTATTACAACTATGCCATGTTGCCTTGGTTTATTGGCCAGGTTAGTAGACGACACAAATTATATCTTGGGAGAGTATAACTTAATCTTGTGCAGTGCCTTAAAGTATATATATGTTTGATAAGCATGCCAAGCTGAGCCGATAAAGAAGATATTCTGTTTCTATGTCAACTTAAGTCTCAATTTTAAAGCTATCTCCATGATATTTGCAAAGTTCCCTCTTTTATGATATAGGCAGTGAATATGTTGAATTTGGTGAAACGATGTGAAAAATATTATATTTCAGAAAAAAAAAACACTTTCAAATTTTTTAAAAATTTTATCCAAAAAAATTTATGCCTATTTAAAAAAAGTCATTTTTGATTTTTGATATATATTTTTACCACACTCATAAAATTTATACAGGGTACAGTCTTTCACATTCCGACCAAATTTGGATTTTATTGGAACACCATATCATACAGCTGTCGAAAATTTATTTTTATTATGAAAATTTAGTTTGAAATATCTCAAGAAATCTCACAAAAATGTTTTTGCTTATATTTTATTAATCCTGATAAATGTGACTAAAATTAAAAATACAATCATTCAAAAACTTCGGCTTGTTATGAACATTTTTTTGATATCTTTACCAAAGCTTCAAGATTTATTAGATATCAGTCGAAAATGAATCTTTAGTATGCAAAACTTTCTTGTTTTCTGTGATATCTTACACAAACTCAAATATTGGACATTTGAGCAAATTTGATAACTATCAGGGGTGCTACAGAAGTCGCTTTCGCTTGAATTTCGCTTAAATTTCATACAAATTCAAGTGAAATTCAAGCGAAAGCGATTTTTGTGGCACCCCCGTATATCATACGGTCTACAATATCATATAGACACCATACAAATGATCAGTAAAAAATATAATATTTGTAGGGTGTCAAGTCTTCGGCATTCTCAAAATTCTTCTTCTTCATTTTTCTCAAAATTGTATTTGTAAATAAGATCTTAAATTTTTTTTTTATAAAAATATACTAATAGAAACGATTAGTCGAAATATTTGTAGAGCTCTGCAAGGTTATCAAATCAACTTCTCTTTAAATTCCTGTATAAAATTCTTTCTACATATTTGTAAATTAAATCTTTTTAATTTCTTTTGAAATAATATTCCTCAGGTTTTTGGCCAGCGGCAACGTGCGGATGTGTTGACCGTGGCCAAGGACATCCGGGACACTTTCTACGATCTGCTGGAGCACTACACCTGGCTGGACGGCGAGACACGATCGCAGGCCAAGACGAAGCTCTCCTCCATGGATGTCCTCGTGGGCTACAGCGATGAACTGCAGCATCCGGAGCTGATCGATGTCGTCTACAGTGACATCAACATGACAGACAATTGGTATGAGAATCTGGAGATATTGGAAAGGCATCGGGCCAGGACACGGCTAAGATCGGTGGACAAGGCGCTGATACCGCTGTTGATGCCCACGCGTACAGTGAACGCCTACTATGCGGACTTTCTCAATCAGGCCTTTATCACGATCGGGATGTCACAGTGGCCACTCTACCACGTGAACTTCCCAGCCGTGCTCAAGTATGCGGGCATTGGCAACATTGTGGGCCATGAAATGGCCCATGGCTTTGACTCCTACTGCTATCAGTTCAACTACGATGGCAAGAAGGTCAATTGGTGGTCAACTGCCTCGTTGCGCAACTTCCAGGAACGTTATCGCTGCCTGGAATCCCAGTACAACAAGTTTATCCTGCTGGGTGTTCAAACCAATGGCACTCTGACCTCGGGCGATAATATTGCCGATAACGTGGGAGCTCGCATGGCCTTTTACGCCCTCAAGCGACACTTGGGCGAGGGGGCGTGGCTGGAGAAGCCTCTGCGTGGCCTGGACTTTAACAACAAGCAACTCTTCTTTTTAAAGTTCGCACAGACTTGGTGCACGGGCAAGGATAATGCCTATAAGTTGAGCAAAATAAGGAGCGATGTCCATGCCTATGAGGAGTTCCGAGTTGTGGGCACGCTTAGCAATATGGCCGAGTTCAGCGAGGCCTTCAACTGCCCACTGGGCACGGACATGAATCCCTTGAAGAAGTGTGTCGTCTGGTAGTTAATAAAGTGTCAATTCAAAAGTGGAAAAACATTTGCAAGGCGTTCTTAATGGGTTAAGTTTTAAAGGTATTTTCAGAAAAGAAAAACTATTGATCACTAAATATACATTAGTTTCAAAGAATCTATTGGGATTGCTAAAAGTTGATTCTATGAAGATTATGTAGTGAATAGCCTTTAAAAGGATGTTATAAACTCAGTATTCTGCACTTAAATTAATAGATGATCTATTGAATTTAACAAAATCACTTTGATCTCTGAGACAGAAAACTGTTATATCTGTACTTCAAGATTTAATTTAATAATTCAATTTGTTTCAATGTTTTGATCTAATCAATGAAGATAGTTTACATATAACTGAGCGAAAGATCATTTCTACATATAATTTAACTGACAATTTTTAAAGACTTTTTAATTATGTGAATTAATCGGATTTGTTAATTTTTGCTATAAAAATGACATGTGTTTCTAAAAGATCATGGGATAAGTGATCTTCAATGATCAATGAGCTTTAAGATAATCGATTGATTCACCTCTTTTTTTTAAAGTAATTTGACCATTACAAAATAATTTAATAAAATAAATAATTGGGAAAGATCACAAACGATTACTATAAACGATCAATACAGAGAATCTTGGACAGCTCACAGTATCAGATTCTGGATCTTACCAGACTTTGGACTGTCTAATGTGTATATCTATTTTATTTATAGGGCACGCTTTAATTGCCGTTTAGCGATCAATTAATCGTGTAAAATCAAATATTTATAGTCTAATTTATTATATATTGCGAATATTATCATCATTTTAGACTATTTTCATTTTCAGATATATGTATATACTTGGATTCGCTAAGAATCATCTGTTGATCGGTGTTGATCGTATCTTTTCTTAAATTTCTACAACCCAATTTTAGGCTTGTAAATTCCCTTAAATTCCTTAAGTAAAGACTATCTAAAATTGCAGGCACTTCACAACGCCCCCGTAAATAAATTGAGAAATGTAAGACAATTGTCCTGAATTTAGTACAGCTGATGATCCTTAGTCCTTATAGAATGAGAACTAATTGATTTTAAGCAGAACCTGCAGTCTGTAATAGACGATGGGCGGTTCTGTTAATATTTGTCTTTGACTTTGGAATCCGGTGACACCTTTCTCATTACGAATTAATGGTATTTGAACGAAAACAAAAGACAGGACAATGACAGGAAAAGAAAAGAAAAGAAGAAATAAAGAAAGTCAGCATAAAACTACCGTGCCGACAGAAAAGGTGTAGAAAATAAGGTGAGGTTCAGGTGATGGCAGCGATGTTGGAAACGTCTTCAACTTCGGCTGAAAAATGGAAATAATCGAGTAAAAGAATAACAGTTTTACAGTTTTACTATCATTAGTCCGAGGACTGAAGTCACGAAACCAGATCGGGTACTGAGAACAGACAAAAGTCAGCAAAAATGCATATAAAATAAAAATGGGAATGCCTGTTGCATACGAAATGATCTGTGTTTTGTATTTGTTTAAGGATCTACTTTTGAGAGTTTATCTATCTGTCTGTCTGTCTGTCTGACAGTCGGCCTAACGGATTTTCATGCATTTGTTATGGATTTTCGGCGCCAGGTCTCTTATTAGCCCTCACACCAGGTAGAAAGGATACTCAGCAGGACTCTGACTTCGACTTCAACTTCGACTCTGACTCCGACTTTGCTCATAATCTGCAGGTCATAAAATCAGCATAGATCATTAATTTTACAGTTTTTCTTTTGACTTTTTTTTATCCAAAATGCAAAGTGTAGCTTGGAACTACCTAAAAACTACATTCTAGGTGGTCTTTCTGTAACTCTCCTTCCCATTTTGTTGGCCACATCAAATTGCAGCATCTTCAATTATTTAGCTGGGAAATTCAAGTGCACTTTCCCACTTTATCTCATAATTGCATTCGCACAGCACAAAATGCCCAGTCAAATTAGCCAAAGACGAGCGACCATTTGTAATCTTCTAGCCCCAGAAGAACCAGGCCCAAAAGCAGACTCCCGGCTAAGACTCTGGCTTAGAGGATCAGGTTCAGTTTCAGCATCAGCATCAGCATCAGTTTCAGGCAGAGTCTGTGCATTAATTTCATTTATGTAAACCATTGGGAACAGGGCTTGTCTTTTAATATGAAAGGCGTAGACCGCGTAATAAAAAATCAACTTGCCGAGCGAAGCTGAAGTCGCTGCGCTGAGTGGGAGCCGCTCAGCGGCAATCAGGTCTCTGTGGGAAAACAGGGTTACCAGGCACATATTGGATGCTAATAAAACTAAGACTAATTTATATGATGAAAAGTGTTTTTAAAAAAGAGTTTAAAGAAGTCATTCTAGGCTTACTAATGTTATAGGTATGTTAACAGATATTAACAGAGCTCGCTCTGTTATCGTCAACTCGCCACGAAAATAGAAATGAATTTGATGAGCTTATAATGAGTGATAAATTTAAGTAAACCTTGTTAAAATCTATTAAAAATATGTAAATGGCATACAAAAACGTAATCTGTTGTAATCTTAAAAATTCTTCAATAACATGTCAATATTTTTTAGTATCAATTGACATTTCTTATT
This sequence comes from Drosophila quinaria, assembly GCA_035047525.1. Taxonomy (NCBI): domain Eukaryota; kingdom Metazoa; phylum Arthropoda; class Insecta; order Diptera; family Drosophilidae; genus Drosophila; species Drosophila quinaria. Next base: position 16,248 of record JAWNPO010000406.1, read on the forward strand.
ATATTTTTTCAGCTGTTGAAAAACTTCTTAATGTCAAATTATCATTATTTTCAGATAGATTATTCCTGCTAAAAATATAATTCATTTTAGGTACTAAATATTAATAAAAGTCGCAATTTATGTTAACAGCGTTCTCAATGTTATCGTCACACTGTTAAAATCTCAATAACATTTCAATTCACAAATAATCATAGCATTAATTAAACATAAGTAAGTTTTAACACTTTCTATCTTTATATTTTAGCTTTATGTTAACAAAGACAAATTTTCAATTGAAGCCCAGAATTTACAGGCATAAATTATGATGAGAAGAAATTTATTTTTCTTAACATTGATTAATGTTTAAATATGTTTTACTTTTGTACTCGACAACTCTGGCTGGGCGACTATTGTATAAACAGCTTGCCAAAACCATGTTACCATAATTACATGCAGAAAGTCTTTCAAGACTTCAACCGGCTTCCGCCGCAGTTGCAGTCGAAGTCGGCGTCGCAGTCGCCGCTTAGCCAAAGTCGGAGCACTACCAACCCACTTCCTGACACCCCCAACAACCAAACGACCAAAAGCGGCTCAACATCAACATCTTCCCCGTCCTCTGTTGTAGAAGCTGCAACAGAAATTGAACAAATGGGCGTCACGGCAGCTACAACTTGAGCGGACTGACAGAGAGAGAGAGAGAGAGCTGTAAGGGGCATGTGGCAGAGGGGCAAGTACCAATAGCAACTACCAAAACAGTTGGTGTTCATGGTGAATTATGAAAATCGTTGCGAAATTAAGTTAAGAACTTGCGGTTGCTCCAACGGCAGCCACGAAATCAACTGCAGAAGGTTGGGGCTTTGCCTTTATTAAATGGAGATGATCAATTTAAATATTTTTGCTGTTGTTGTAGAGAATGTTGTTGTTGTAATGGTTGTTGTTGTTGTTGTTGTGCGTGTGCGCCTGACCTGAGTCTGAGTCTGACTTAAAAACGGAGTCAGAGTCGAAGTCGAAGTCGGAGACTTTGCCTGCATTCTCATCTTGATGCAACCTGCTGTTGCTACTCCTTCTTCTTTTCTTCCTCCTTCTCCATCCTTCTCCCCCTCCTCCTCTTCCACCTGCGATTTGTATAAAAAATGTGCTTCATTTTATTTGAACGCTCTGCCGTCCGCCTTCGTTCGGTAAACGCCCCAAAAAAAAAAAAAAAAAAAAAAAAAAAAAATATTGCGCGCGCCGAAAAAAGCGGCAAACAAATCGCATATGGATCGTTGAGAATCTCTCTCGACTGGGACTGGGACTTGGACTGGGACTGAGACTTGCTCTGTGTCTTAAACTTGGACTTTAACTTGGCTTCTGCATTTACTCCAACTTCCAACTTGGTTTTTTCGATACTCGCATTTTCTTAGTCGCTGGCCTTTTTTGCAAACGATTATCTAAATTGCATACGAAATTATTTTAATTAAAAATCTAATTTTGTTTTGTGTGGATTCTCGGATGGTTTCTTGGGATAACTTAGAGTTCCGATCGATACGCCTACTTATAGACTTGGTTATTTAACATATTACATTTTCTGTGCGATGGGAAAGTTCTTCTTTGAATTTCTTTACTGATAGCCGTTCAATTTTGTGCATTGAACCCTCAATTTGACGCGATTAAAATGATATTAGTGCGGCTTTTAGATGGTCACATATGTTGCATCATGTTGCATGCCCCATTGGATAAAGGTTTCTTCTTGAGGTGTGAATTGTTGTTACGGCGTCAGCTGTTTTTGTTCCTTACGTGACCATTTCCACGCTCTTTATTGATTAATGATCCATTATTTGGATATGTGTGTAGGCATTTGAATTCGAGAGGTCAGTTTATCTATCCCTTACTCTATTTGTCTCTCTCTTCCTACCTCTCTCTCTCTCTCTGTTTCTCTAATTATCTCTCTGTACATGGATAATTAACGCCTTTCCGGTTCTGTCTTGTGAATTTCTGGGACAGTTTCTGTAGGAAGTGCAACTTGTCTTGGGCTGAGAAATAATTAAGGTAACAGACGAAGACGGTTCTTGGTATGACACTTAACATAAGGTTCGATAATAAGAACAGGTGTAAAATTTAAAGGGCTCGACTATGTTATACCCTTTAAAGCGCTATTTTTGAACGTTTTAAACTTTTTTAATTCCTAGAACTTCATTTAGTAATTTTTCTAGTTTTTTAAATTTCATTAATTTGCCAAAAAAAAAAATATCAGTATGCCCGACTATTAAATACCCTGCTTTGTAAAATTCTAAAATTTGCAAAGCTATAAATATTCAGATGTTCAGTAGTTTATTTTTAGCAAAAACATAACATTGAATACAGTTGATCGACTATGAGATACCCTGCTTTGTGATACTCTTAAATATGCTACAATGTTAAATAAATTGAAAGAGATATAATAATAATTAATATTCAACATATCACTGCGGACGGCAGTCCGCGCTAGTGACGAAAGCAGCACGAAGGGTGCGAAGGCGACTAGCATATATACACAGGAAGAATGGAAAATTTGCTATGACTGTCCGATCAGGTCGAGTTATATACCGATCGAAAGGTATCAATTAAACTTACAAATGTGCATACTAAGACTTTTGGAAACTCACCTGGTTCGTGAGATAAACAGGTGTTAGTGGGAGGGGAAAATTTTAAATTATTGGAGCAAATGGGGCCGTTGGAGCCTTTTTGAAATTTATTTTAATTTTTTACTGTTCTTATCAAAAATACGCGTCGAGCGACACCTCGATCATCAAAATCCGACCACTGGTTAAAAAGATAATTAATTTTGAAATTTTTGGTGCCCTTCTCAAAACGAGATGAAAAGTCAGTCTGTCTGTTTGTCTGTTTGTTTGTTTGTTTGTTTGTTTGTTTGTTTGTTTGTTTGGATCAAATCGTTGATTTAGCTTAAAAGTTTGAATGAGGACTTGTTCCCGATCAAAAATCTAGAAACGTTTGTTCTACGACTTTTTCGAAAAAAAGCTAGTTTAGCGGGAAATCGCTAAAAACCGCTAAAATTAAAACCCCTTTAGCATCCAAACTATAGAAGCTACAGATGTGGTTTATATATCGTTGGAAAGGTATTTTGAAGGGCTTTTAAGCATAGCTGTAAGCTTTTTTGCTAAAGAACACAGGTAAAAAGCTACAGGTGAAATAAGGTTTTTTTTTACACTTTTTTTCGGTTTAGGAAAAATCTGTGCTTTAAATCACGTTTTAATATATTATATGTTGTAGACAATTCAATTTCGCGTTTTTTGACATATAAAACACATCTCTCAAAATTCGTTTGGGCAAGATATTACCTATCAACTGAATATACCTTTTACCTTTACACTTCTGCATGTACATATGCAGTATGTACACGGCTTGCAGCGCATTGCGGAAATAAACTGCTTGCAAGTGGTGAATTCTTTTTGCGGCAGAAAAACCATATTATAATTGCGATTAGAGTAATATCGGTATATATTTAGGGTTACTTTTCATGATTTAGTCGAATATTAGTCGATATTACTTCTTAACTGAATGTATACATTTTACTTAGAATTGGAATAGGACAGCAGCAGCAAAGTGTCATAGCAGCATGTGTGTTTGTAAAGGGAACCAGTGTTGTCAGACAGTTCGTTCTAGCTTGTACAAACAAGAAGCACCTTTTAACAAGGTTATACTCTACAAATTTATTGCGATTTAAAAATTTCTGATGTCTTATTCAAAAATTACTGATATCTTATAAAAAAAACCTCTTTACGAGGTGAAAGTCTAGTGACGAAAACAGTTTTATGCCCCAAAATTTCTGATATCCAATTTTGTGACGAATAATATTAAGATTTACATATAAATTATTTTAAAAAAAATTTTGCATTCGGCACTGCGCAAAACAGTGAGTGTTATTTGATATAAAGAATTGAGACATTTTAGCGCAATGTGCCGAATGCAAAATTTTTTTTAAAATAATTTATATGTAAAACTTAATATTATTCGTCACAAAATTGGATATCAGAAATTTTGGGGCATAAAACTGTTTTCGTCACTAGACTTTCACCTCGTAAAGAGGTTTTTTTTATAAGATAAACATATACAGGCCTGTTCCGGTTTTCACTTTCGGTAAGATTTTGCGGAAGTGAATTTCTTTAACTTGCTCTAACATCATTTCGGCGAAGTTCTACGGATTTATTTAACTTTCAGCTGATGAGTTTAAGTCCGATAAAGTGAAAAACGAGCATTTTTAAATACTTAGCCTAAATGCAAAGTGAATAAATGCATTTCACTAAATGCTATAAAATAAAAAGTGAAAACCGAACAGGCCTGATAAATAAATCTAGACTTATCACTCCCATACCTTTGTAAAAAGTGCTAAAAGAGTGCTCGACTATAACTTACCCTATATAAATTGACAAAACTCAGTCGATCAA
>JAWNPO010000407.1:0-25462 GCA_035047525.1 Drosophila quinaria
GGCGCCCGGACTTAACTTAAATATCGTATAAAAGTATCGTTTTAAAGTATCGTATAAAAGTATCGTATAAAAGTATCGTGTAAAAGTATCGTATAGAACTATCGTATAAAACTATCGTATAAAAGTATCGTATAAAACTATCGTATAAAACTATCGTATAAAACTATCGTATAAAACTATCGCATAAAAGTATCGTATAAAACTATCGTATAAAAGTATCGTATAAAAGTATCGTATAAAACTATCGTATAATAGTATCGTATAAAAGTATCGTATAAAACTATCGTATAAAAGTATCGTATATAACTATCCTATAAAACTATTGTATAAAACTATCGTATAAAAGTATCGTATAAAAGTATCGTTGAAAAGTATCGTATAAAAGTATCGTATAAAAGTATAGTATAAAAGTATCGTATAAAAGTATCGTATATAACTATCCTATAAAACTATCCTATAAAACTATCGTATAAAAGTATCGTATAAAACTATCATATAAAACTATCGTATAAAACTATCGTATAAAAGTATCGTATAAAAGTATCGTTTAAAAGTATCGTATAAAAGTATCGTTTAAAAGTATCGTATAAAACTATCGTATAAAACTATCGTATAAAACTATCGTATAAAAGTACCGTATAAAAGTATCGTATAAAAAAATCGTATAAAAGTATCGTATAAAAGTATCGTATAAAACTATAGTATAAAACTATCGTATAAAAGTATCGTATAAAACTATCGTATAAAACTATCGTATAAAACGATCGTATAAAACTATCGTATAAAACTATCGTATAAAACTATCGTATAAAAGTACCGTATAAAAGTATCGTATAAAAAAATCGTATAAAAGTATAGTATAAAACTATCGTATAAAAGTATCGTATAAAACTATCGTATAAAACTATCGTATAAAACGATCGTATAAAACTATCGTATAAAACGATCTTATAAAAGTATCGTATAAAAGTATCGTTTAAAAGTATCGTATAAAAGTATCGTATAAAAGAATCGTCTAAAACCATCGTATAAAACTATCGTATAAGACTATCGTATAAAAGTATCGTATAAAACTATCGTATAAAACTATCGTATAAAAGTATCGTATAAAACTATCGTATAAAACTATCGTATATAAATATCGTATAAAAGTATCGTATAAAAGTATCGTATAAAAGTATCGTATAAAACTATAGTATAAAACTATCGTATAAGACTATCATATAAAAGTATCGTATAAAACTATCGTATAAAAGTATCGTATAAAAGTATCGTATAAAAGTACCGTATAAAAGTATCGTATAAAAAAATCGTATAAAAGTATCGTATAAAAGTATCGTATAAAACTATAGTATAAAACTATCGTATAAAAGTATCGTATAAAACTATCGTATAAAGCTATCGTATAAAACGATCGTATAAAGCTATTGTATAAAACTATCTTATAAAAGTATCGTATAAAAGTATCGTTTAAAAGTATCGTATAAAAGTATCGTATAAAAGAATCGTCTAAAACCATCGTATAAAACTATCGTATAAGACTATCGTATAAAAGTATCGTATAAAACTATCGTATAAAACTATCGTATAAAAGTATCGTATAAAACTATCTTATAAAAGTATCGTATAAAAGTATCGTTTAAAAGTATCGTATTAAAGTATCGTATAAAAGTATCGTCTAAAACCATCGTATAAAACTATCGTATAAGACTATCGTATAAAAGTATCGTATAAAAGTATCGTATAAAAGTATCGTATAAAAGTATCGTATAAAACTATCGTATAATAGTATCGTATAAAAGTATCGTATAAAACTATCGTATATAAATATCGTATAAAAGTATCGTTTAAAAGTATCGTATAAAAGTATCGTATAAAGTATCTTATCCCTCTAGTGCCCAAGACCGCCTTTAGGCGGGGTAAATAAAATCTTAGTTAAAACTTTAAAAATTAATATAATTATTTTAGATTTATAATTAAAAGTATATTGCTACAAAACTTTATGAATAACTAAATATTCCATCAGCCAGTTTTTCTCTTACCGCTCTACGATGAGATTTACTACGAATTTTCTATGTCTGAAAATTAATGAATGCTCAAATTTCTTTTTTTGCCTGGGCACTAGAGGGTTATAAATGTATCGTATAAAACTATCGTATAAAAGTATCGTATAAAACTATCGTATAAAAGTATCGTTTAAAAGTATCGTATAAAAGTATCGTATAAAACTATCGTATAAAAGTATCGTATAAAACTATCGTATAAAACTATCGTATAAAAGTATCGTATAAAAGTATCGTATAGAACTATCGTATAAAACTATCGTATAAAAGTATCGTGTAAAAGTATCGTATAGAACTATCGTATAAAACTATCGTATAAAAGTATCGTATAAAACTATCGTATAAAACTATCGTATAAAACTATCGTATAAAACTATCGCATAAAAGTATCGTATAAAACTATCGTATAAAAGTATCGTATAAAAGTATCGTATAAAACTATCGTATAAAACTATCGTATAAAACTATCGTATAAAACTATCGTATAAAAGTATCGTATATAACTATCCTATAAAACTATTGTATAAAACTATCGTATAAAAGTATCGTATAAAAGTATCGTTGAAAAGTATCGTATAAAAGTATCGTATAAAAGTATAGTATAAAAGTATCGTATAAAAGTATCGTATATAACTATCCTATAAAACTATCCTATAAAACTATCGTATAAAAGTATCGTATAAAACTATCATATAAAACTATCGTATAAAACTATCGTATAAAAGTATCGTATAAAAGTATCGTTTAAAAGTATCGTATAAAAGTATCGTTTAAAAGTATCGTATAAAACTATCGTATAAAACTATCGTATAAAACTATCGTATAAAAGTACCGTATAAAAGTATCGTATAAAAAAATCGTATAAAAGTATCGTATAAAAGTATCGTATAAAACTATAGTATAAAACTATCGTATAAAAGTATCGTATAAAACTATCGTATAAAACTATCGTATAAAACGATCGTATAAAACTGTCGTATAAAACTATCGTATAAAACTATCGTATAAAAGTACCGTATAAAAGTATCGTATAAAAAAATCGTATAAAAGTATAGTATAAAACTATCGTATAAAAGTATCGTATAAAACTATCGTATAAAACTATCGTATAAAACAATCGTATAAAACTATCGTATAAAACGATCTTATAAAAGTATCGTATAAAAGTATCGTTTAAAAGTATCGTATAAAAGTATCGTATAAAAGAATCGTCTAAAACCATCGTATAAAACTATCGTATAAGACTATCGTATAAAAGTATCGTATAAAACTATCGTATAAAACTATCGTATAAAAGTATCGTATAAAACTATCGTATAAAACTATCGTATATAAATATCGTATAAAAGTATCGTATAAAAGTATCGTATAAAAGTATCGTATAAAAGTATCGTATAAAACTATAGTATAAAACTATCGTATAAGACTATCATATAAAAGTATCGTATAAAACTATCGTATAAAAGTATCGTATAAAAGTATCGTATAAAAGTACCGTATAAAAGTATCGTATAAAAAAATCGTATAAAAGTATCGTATAAAAGTATCGTATAAAACTATAGTATAAAACTATCGTATAAAAGTATCGTATAAAACTATCGTATAAAGCTATCGTATAAAACGATCGTATAAAGCTATTGTATAAAACTATCTTATAAAAGTATCGTATAAAAGTATCGTTTAAAAGTATCGTATAAAAGTATCGTATAAAAGAATCGTCTAAAACCATCGTATAAAACTATCGTATAAGACTATCGTATAAAAGTATCGTATAAAACTATCGTATAAAACAATCGTATAAAAGTATCGTATAAAACTATCTTATAAAAGTATCGTATAAAAGTATCGTTTAAAAGTATCGTATTAAAGTATCGTATAAAAGTATCGTCTAAAACCATCGTATAAAACTATCGTATAAGACTATCGTATAAAAGTATCGTATAAAAGTATCGTATAAAAGTATCGTATAAAAGTATCGTATAAAACTAACTATATTAAACTATCGTTTAAAAGGATCGTATAAAACTATGGTATAAAAATATCGTATAAAACTATCGTATAAAACTATCGTATAAAAGTATAGTATAAAAGTATCGTATAAAACTATCGTATAAAACTATCGTATAAAACTATCGTATAAAACTATCGTATAAAACTATCGTATAAAACTATCGTATAAAACTATCGTATAAAACTATCGTATAAAACTATGGTACAAAAATATCGTATTAAACTATCGTATGAAACTATCGTATAAAAGTATCGTATAAAACTATCGTATAAAAGTATCGTATAAAGGATAGGATAGGATAGGATGACCAGACAGCTCAACCGAAGTTGAGAGCACCCAGAAGCCAATTGGCCCATTGCGATGTCTGAATAAAACTGTAGGAATCGAAAGGGATGTGGAAGGGTTGATGGGATATGGGGAAGGATACGTCTAATCATTCTTTGTCAGCCCGCTGGTCTCTTTGGGCTACGGCCGCCCGTGAAACCAGCCAGTGGAGTCTAGAAAGTGTGCCAGGTCTAGCCGCACATTCGCGAGACTGCCCAGATCAACAAAGAAGGGTTTTCCGAGGAATCGGTTACGCCTTCTTTGAAGTGCAGGACAGTCACAGAGAAGGTGTTGGACACTTTCCATCTCTTCTTCGTCCCCACAGCTGCGACAGAAGTCCTGATAGGGCCCACCATATCGCTGTGCCATACGGCCGATATGGCAATGTCCTGTCAAGACCCCCGTCAGTAGCCTTATCCTGTTCTTGTTGAAGTGTAGGAGTTCGGCAGTTCGCTGTGGGTTGTATCTTGGCCAAAGTGCTTTTAAGACAAGACAGCCCAGCATCGCTGCCCAGTGTCTATCTGCCGTCGCCCTTTCGGTTCTTGTTAGTTCCGAAAGTGCATGCTGGATAGGCTTGCATATATCTGCCACCGCGCAACTAGCCGGCAGCGCTGATCCGGCTCTAGCACACTCGTCAGCCATCTCATTACCAGACACTCCCATGTGTCCTGGCACCCAGACGAGTCTGATGGAGTGATGCTGACATTGATTCAGAGCTGCGGCCGTGTTTCGGGTAAGCTTGCTCTTGACTGTGTTCATGGACAGAGCCTTTATTGCGGCCTGACTGTCGATGTAGATTGATATGTTCCTTGCAGGTCCCTCCAAGGTGTATATCAACTTGATCGCTTGCCAGACAGCATAGATCTCTGCTTGGAACACGCTACACCAATCTGGGAGACGAAAACAAAGCTGCACAGCTGGGTCGCTGGCGTAGACCCCCGCTCCTGTGCCTTCTTCCGTCTTTGATCCATCTGTATAAAATGACAGCTCGTTCCGCCTTAGAGGGGTTTCTTGCTGCCATTCTGCTCTATCCGGGATGACTGCTGTAAAGCTGTCACTCCATTTGTGTTCTTGGACAAAGTAGTCGTACTCCTCAGCCACAGCTGTGTGTCCTACCGAGAGTAGGACAGTGCTGTGCCCTTTGGCACCCGACTTGAGGAGGCTTAGCGCCATCAGCCTGACTGCGCTCCTTGCAGCCGAGTGCTGTAGACCCTATTGGGACCCTATTGGGTCCAAGTTCAGTATGACGTCCAAGGCCGCTTGAGGGGTAGAGCGTACACACCCTGTGATCCCCAAGCAAGCAAGTCTTTGCACCTTTTGGAGATATCGTAGGTGAGAGTCAGTGCGAGCAGCTTCCCACCATACCAGAGCTCCATAGGTTAAGATGGGTCTGACGACTGCAGTGTAGAACCAGTGAATGATTCGCGGCTGCAGTCCCCATCTTTTCCCAAACGTTTTCTTGCATACATAGAAGGCTTGTAACGCCTTTTTCATCCTCTCCTCCGAGTTTCTCTTCCAGGAGAGTTTGGAGTCGAGGATTACTCCCAGGTACTTTGCCTCCTTTGATAGCTTTAGCTGCGTTCCTCCTAGTGTAGGAAGTCTGAAGCTCTCTATCTTAGTCTTCCTTGTGAACAGAACGAGTTCGGTCTTTTGTGGGTTTGCCCCCAGACCGTTCTTTTCTGCCCAACGCAGCGTCAGGCCCAGTGCGTTCTCCATAAGTTCACTGATTGTGGGCAGAAATTTGCCAGTTATCAGTAGAACAAGGTCGTCCGCATAGGCTGTGACGTTGCATCCTGTATGTTTTAGTCTTAACAGAAGGCTATTAAGAACAAGATTCCACAAAAGGGGAGAAATGACTCCCCCCTGTGGGGTTCCTCTCGTAGCCTTCCTTCTTATTGTCGAGGTGCAGAGCTGGGCGTTGATCACCCTGCAGCGAAGCATATTGCCAAGCCATTGGGTGATCGTCGGGTGTGAGCCAATTTTGACTAATGCAGTCGTTATGGACTCGATCCTGACATTGTTGAAGGCACCTTCTATATCAAGAAAGGCCGCCAACGCAAACTCCTTTCTCTGCAAGGATCTTTCTATTGCGCCAACTACCTCATGTAGTGCGGTCTCAACTGATCTGCCTTTAAGATAGGCATGTTGAGCCCCGCTAAAAACTTGAGGTGTAAGCTTAGTTCTCAGGTACAGATCTAAGACTCGTTCCAGCGTTTTCAGTAAAAACGAGGATAGACTGATGGGTCTGTAGTCTTTTGGTGAGCAGTGGTTTATCTTCCCTGCCTTGGGAATGAAGGCCACTCTCACTTCTCTCCAGCTTTTTGGGATGTATCCCGTGACGAGGCATCCCCTGAAGATTTCTAGGAGCCATGGCAGGAGGTGTTGACACACTGTCTGCAGCATGACTGGTCTGATGTCATCCGGTCCTGCAGACTTGTAGGGGTGGAATGACATGATAGCCCAGATTATCTTTTCTTCACTAACGATATCGTCTATTGTCGCCTTACTCTCCAAGCTTATCTCACCACCCGGTTCCCCGCTGATAGTGAGAGTGGAGGTCCCACTGTCGTCATCAGCTGCCAGGCAGCCCGGGAAGTGAGTGTTCATGAGGAGTTGCAGAGACTCTTGGCTATCCTTCGCGAAATTGCCGTCCTGGTCACACAAGAGACCAGGTTTGGCCGGGTCCTTTGCTAGTAGTCTCCGAAGTCTGGACGCTTCAGTGGTACTAGTCACATCCTCGCAGAAGGCGGCCCATGAGTCTCTTTTGGCTCTTCTGCATTTCTTTTTGAAAATTTTGAAGCCAAGGTGATAGGCGTTCCAATCACCTTGACAATTTCCTGCCTTTGCTCTGTTGTACAGTCTTCTCGTTTCCTTCCTGGCCAAGCTCCGGTGTCCACCACGTGCTGCGATCGGGCTTTGGTGTTCGGCTGATAGGGCAGGATTTGAGAAAGGCTGTACAGAGTGCTTTTGTTACGATCTGGGTGGACCTCTCCAGAATGTCAGGGTGGCTCATCCGTTCCACTGGATGGTTTGGAAGAGAGTCCCTAACATACCGTGAGAACTCGTCCCAGTCCGTTCTTTTTGGGTTCCTGAAAGGCAACTTTTCCTCTCGGGACCATCTTACTTCAAACACTATCCTGGAGTGATCTGAGAAAGAGCACTCTTTGGATACGTGCCAGTTATCTATACATAGGGAATCGCTGTTGGTCGCTAGGGTTACATCAATAACCTCTGCACGGTTCTTGTTGCGGAATGTGGGGTGATTACCCCTGTTACACACAACAAGGTTCGTGAGTAATGCGAACTCTAGCAACGACTCCCCCCTATCATTAGTATCCGTGCTCCCCCACAAGGTGTGGTGAGCATTAGCGTCGCATCCCAGGATGACGTCGATACCCTCCTTCTGCGCGTGCTGAATGAGGGCTTTGACATTGTCCGATGGGGGGTCTTTTTCCTCATACGGTAGATATGCCGAGACCAGGTATAGGTTGGGCCCGTTCCTTCGCTCGCATAATCCTACCATCAGGTCACTGCTACTGTAACGAGAAGAGAAGATAACATTAAGTCCAGCCCTTATCACGATACAGGTTCTTGACTTACCCACAGTATGTGGGACAAGGAGGTGATATCCGCGAGAACTCAGTCCGCAAACCCTGTCTCTTACGATCCAGGGTTCCTGGACGAGAGCCACGTCTACCCCCTCCTTGTCCATGTACCGTAGTAGGTCAATCGAAGGGACACTAGAGTGATGCAGATTAATCTGTACCACTTTCAGTCTCTCCGGTTGACCTAACATCCTTTGCGTCCTCCTTGCCTCCGGGAATGAATGCTTTGAGGCTACCCATTCCCATCTTCAGCTGGCCTTGCTTCCGCAGGAGGTGGCTCTTGGATTCTGGACCAATACTGATCCAGAGCTCCTTGCCGTTTCCTTTGTCACGGGCCAATCCTCTCTTGATCGTCCAGTCCTCTGTGACGCAGTCTTCGTTCTGGCGTTTGATCATGTCCAGATCCTCCATGATTGGAGGTGGGATCCAAACCTTAATGATCGTTCGCTCAGGGACTTGGTCTGTGGGAACGACGTCAATCTTCGCACCAGGCCAAAGTTCACCAATGCTATGGATAGTGTCTTTAAGGAACCGCAGGGATTCCTCGTTGGCACAGGCCACAGCTTTGGCGCCCTTGAACCACTTGATGCCATCGAACTCGGCCAGGAACGGATTCACTGGCCGGCACATGGCGTCATGTAGTGCCTGGTTGATCTTCTCCTCCAGCTTGAGCCAGTTCTCGACTGTGAACTTCCCTTCCGGGTCGTTCCTGTCGATGATGACTGCCTGCAGTTCCGGCTTGGAGCTGAGGCTGGCCAGAATTCCTTCTGGGCGCAGCCGTTTGCTATCCGACGCCTTCCCTGAGTCGTCCGATCTCTGCCTTTTGCTGGCAGAGGGCTCCTTTCGCTTCCCGACCGGTCCCTCCTTCTTGGTGGGTTTGGTCGGAGCAGCTGTCACAGTGGCCTGGGAGTTGGGCACAGGTGCTACAGCCGTCTTCGATGTGGAAGGAGTTTCCTTCCTGCTCGAAGTGGCTGCAGCTTGCGTGCTTGCAGTCCCTGTGGCCACTGGTTTAGCACTCGCACTTTGTGCGACAACCTGAGTGCTGCTAGGATTAGCCAACCTCTCAAATCGCCGCACGTTGTACTCGTGCTTTTTCTTTAGCCTCGTCTCCTGCGCGGTCAGCGTCTCCGGACTGCGGCCTTCAAGTCCCTTAAGGAACTTGAGTGCGGCCTTGTATCCGTTGCGCTGTTTGCGCCGGAGTTCGGCTGGGCTTGATTGCCTCTTTTCTTTGGGCGGGTCTGAAACCGGGGTCACGTCGACGGAGTCCATGTTCTGTGGCTCATCATTTAACGGCATTCGAGCCAACGCTTGCGCTAGCTCTAATTCCGTTAGTGATGGGCCTGTGAACACGAACTCCGTGTCCGTAACCAGGGGTTCCAGCACCACTCCATCCTGTCTTTGCAGCGGGGTTGCTGCTCTCGATGAGTGACCGCTGGCGACACGCAGAGAGGATTGCTCCTCACCGTGCCCGCCGATGGTAGCAGTCACGCCTCCCACCGACGTTTGGGCTGATATCCCAGCCCGAGTTGCGTCCTTCATGTCTTCCTCCATGATCGCCATGATATGACGGGGTTGGCTAATTATTTTCTGGGGGACCACCCCATAGCGTTTTATTCTTATCCGCCAAGTATACCTCTAGCCATGGTTTCGGTTCGAAATCGAACTTCCACCTTAGCTAGACACCACATTGCCTCGGGCGAGCAAGAGACAGTGCATCTCCCGGTCGCCCGGTTCAATGCAGTGTCCATTGCCCAGCCGGCACCCTCGGGGAGGGTTCAGCTAGAGGATTTTCGCCAGCCAAGTATCGTATAAAACTATCGTATAAAACTATCGTATAAAACTGTCGTATAAAACTATCGTATAAAAGTATCGTATAAAAGTATCGTATAAAAGTATCGTCTAAAACCATCGTATAAAACTATCGTATAAAACTATCGTATAAAAGTATCGTATAAAAGTATCGTATAAAACTATCGTATAAAAGTATCGTATAAAACTATCGTATAAAAGTATCGTATATAACTATCCTATAAAACTATCGTATAAAACTATCGTATAAAAGTATCGTATAAAAGTATCGTTGAAAAGTATCGTATAAAAGTATCGTATAAAAGTATAGTATAAAAGTATCGTATAAAAGTATCGTTTAACAGTATCGTATAAAACTATCGTATAAAAGTATCGTATAAAAGTATCGTTTAACAGTATCGTATAAAACTATCGTAAAAAAATTATCGTATAAAAGTATCGTTTAAAAGTATCGTATAAAAGTATCGTATAAAACTATCGTATAAAACTATCGTATAAAAGTATCGTATAAAACTATCATATAAAACTATCGTATAAAACTATCGTATAAAAGTATCGTATAAAAGTATCGTTTAAATGAATCGTATAAAAGTATCGTTTAAAAGTATCGTATAAAACTATTGTATAAAACTATCGAATTAAACTATCGTATAAAAGTACCGTATAAAGTAACTATCGTATAAAACTATCGTATAAAGCTATTGTATAAAACTATCTTATAAAAGTATCGTATAAAAGTATCGTTTAAAAGTATCGTATAAAAGTATAGTATAAAACTATCGTATAAAACTATCGTATAAAGCTATTGTATAAAACTATCGTATAAAACTATAGTATAAAACTATCGTAAAAAATTATTGTTTAAAACTATCGTATAAAACTGCCGTATAAAAGTATTGTATAAAACTATAGTATAAAACTATCGTAAAACACTATCGTATAAAACTATCGTATAAAACTATCGTATGAAAGCATCGTTTAAAAGTATCGTATAAAACTATCGTATAATTTATCGTATAAAAGAATCGTATACAAAAATCGTATAAAATTATTGTTTAAAACTATCGTATAAAAGTATCGTATAAAACTATCGTATAAAAGTATCGTATATAACTATCCTATAAAACTATCGTATAAAACTATCGTATAAAAGTATCGTATAAAACTATCGTATAAAACTATCGTATAAAACTATCGTATAAAAGTATCGTATAAAAGTATCGTTTAAAAGTATCGTATAAAAGTATCGCATAAAAGTATCGTATAAAAGTATCATATAAAAGTATAGAATAAAAGTATCGTATAAAAATATCGTTTAAAAGTATCGTTTAAAACTATAGTATAAAACTATCGTTTAAAACTATCGTATAATACTATTGTATAAAAGTATCGTTTAAAAGTATCGTATAAAACTATCGTATAAAAGAATCGTATACAACAATCGTATAAAATTATTGTTTAAAACTATCGTATAAAACTATCGTATAAAAGTATCGTATATAACTATCCTATAAAAATATCGTATAAAACTATCGTATAAAAGTATCGTATAAAACTATCGTATAAAACTATCGTATAAAACTATCATATAAAAGCATCGTTTAAAAGTATCGTATAAAACTATCGTATAATTTATCGTATAAAAGAATCGTATACAACAATCGTATGAAATTATTGTTTAAAACTATCGTATAAAAGTATCGTATAAAACTATCGTATAAAAGTATCGTATATAACTATCCAATAAAACTATCGTATAAAACTATCGTATAAAAGTATCGTATAAAACTATCGTATAAGACTATCGTATAAAAGTATCGTATAAAAGTATCGTTTAAAAGTATCGTATATAAGTATCACATAAAAGTATCGTATAAAAGTATCGTATAAAAGTATCGTATAAAAGTATCGTATAAAAATATCGTTTAAATGTATCGTATAAAACTATAGTATAAAACTATCGTATAAAGCTATTGTATAAAACTATCGTATAAAACTATAGTATAAAACTATCGTAAAAAATTATTGTTTAAAACTATCGTATAAAACTGCCGTATAAAAGTATCGTATAAAACTATCGTATAAAAGTGTCGTTTAAAAGTATCGTATAAAATGATCGTATAAAAGTATTGTATAAAACTATAGTATAAAACTATCGTATAACACTATCGTATAAAACTATCGTGTAAAACTATCGTATAAAAGCATCGTTTAAAAGTATCGTATAAAACTATCGTATAATTTATCGTATAAAAGAATCGTATACAACAATCGTATAAAATTATTGTTTAAAACTATCGTATAAAAGTATCGTATAAAACTATCGTATAAAACTATCGTATAAAAGTATCGTATAAAAGTATGGTTTAAAAGTATCGTATAAAAGTATCGCATAAAAGTATCGTATAAAAGTATCGTATAAAAGTATAGTATACAAGTATCGTATAAAAATATCGTTTAAAAGTATCGTATAAAACTATAGTATAAAACTATCGTATAAAACTATCGTATAATACTATCGTATAAAAGTATCGTATAAAACCATCGTATAAAAGTATCGTTTAAAACTATCGTATAAATTTATTATTTATTAATGTGGGGGGAGCCTGCACCGCGACCCTTTTGGATCTATTGTGCCCCCTTCTGAGCTTATAGCTCATCCATCAACCCGATCTCTCGCACGAAGTCGAGGATTTTGGTCGGATTGAGGTATACAATGTCGCCAATAGGTATGACATATTTCCTTTGAAGACTACATCTGCGTCTGGATAGAGCAGTGCATTCTGCTAGTATATGCGTTGAGGATTCCTCCTCACAGTTGCAGAACCGGCAGGTTCCGCTCCTTACAATGCCCAATTTGGATAGGTGACTTCTCAGTCTACAGTGCCCTGTCAGCAGACCGGTGAGTATTCTGAGTCTGTTCTTTCCTAGTGAAATTGCCTGCTTGAACCGCTTAGGGTTGTAGCTGCCTAGGAGGTGTTTAGCTTGTCTGAGACCTGTGGTCTCAGTCCAATGCGACTGCTGAAGTCGTCTCTCTTCCTTGCGTAAGTACTCCCGAATTGTGTGACTTCCAATTCCACAAAACGGTTCAGGACCTATTAGGGGTCTGCTAGCCCCCATTCTGGCTAGTTTGTCAGCCATTTCATTCCCTGCTATATCCATGTGACCTGGGATCCATCTTAGGGTTAGCCTATTATGCAATCCCAGTTGGTTTAGCTTCCTTCGTACCTCGTACACTACTTTAGACGTTACTTTCGCCTTATCGAGTGCATGAAGGGCTGCTTGGCTATCGGATAGAATGGCAATATCCCTATTCCGATAGTTCCTATTGAGATTGAAATCAGCGCACCTCCCTATTGCACATACTTCAGCTTGGAAGATACTGGTATATGTTCCTAGGGATTCATGGTATGATATCCGAGGGCCCACGACTCCAAGTCCTGTGCCTTGGTCTGTAAGAGATCCATCGGTGTACCATTTTATGGTGTGCTGTCTCATAGGATGGACCTCATTAAGTGTTGTCCATTCTTTCTTGCTACTCAGGTTCACTTCGAAATTCTGCTCGAACGTAAGTACGGCTGTCATCTCGTCCCTTGGTTGCGTAAGCAAGGGGAGATCACCTGATAGCAGTTCCGCGTCTCTTATGCTAAGGATGTGACTACTTCCAACTCCTTCCCGTGCCATCCTTAGAAGAGTCGCTCTTTGGTGTAGTCTGATGACCACATGGAGTGGCGTGAGCTCCATTAGAACTTCAATGGCTGCTGTCGGACAGGTGCTCATAGCCCCTGTCATACATACGCAGGCCATTCGTTGCAGTCTTTGCAACTGTTTCTTGACGGTGATGAGTTGTGCTCTATCACCCCAGGCTATTGCTCCATAAGTGAGCATTGGCCTGACTACCATTAGGTATAGCCATCTGATTATCTTCGGTGATGTGCCCCATGATTTCCCGGCTATACTGCGACATGTGTAAAGTGCTCTAGAGCACTTTGATATCGCGTTCTTTACATGGGAGCCGAAGTTTAATCTGCTGTCAAAAGTGACTCCTAGGTACTTGACCTCCTTGCTTGTTTCTATTATGCTGTTCGACAGCCTTATTTGCCTCATCCTCTGCAACTTGTACCTTTTAGTGAAGGGAACGATGACTGTCTTGGCGGGGTTGAGGTTGAGGCCCACCTCTCCACACCAGTCGCTCGTTATCCGTAGTCCTAATTGTACAATGTCACAGAGTGCTTCTTCGAATTTGCCTCGTGCTATGATCACAATGTCATCAGCGTAGCCCTGACATTGAATTCCATAGCCGGCAAGTTTCTGGAGTAGTTCATCTACTAGTAGACTCCACAGTAAAGGAGACAAAACACCCCCTTGAGGACAACCTTTTGTGGTTGTGACAGTAACAGTGTTATCTTGAACTGTTGCCGTGGCTTGTCTAGACGCCAGCAGTGAGGAAATCCATCTGCTGGTGGTTACGTCTAGGCCCCTCCTGGTCAGGGCAGCCTGGACAGCACCGTGAGATGTGTTGTCGAAGGCACCCTCTATGTCCAGGAAGGCGCATATGGCCACCTCCTTGTTATCAACCACTGTGCTTAGGGTGCGGTGTAGCTGATATAGTGCCGTATCCGTGGAACGGCCTACTCTGTATGCATGCTGCGTTGGTTGCAGCGGAGTTTGCATCAGAAGAGTACTTCTTATCTTGTAGTCCACCAGCTTCTCCATCGTTTTCAGTAAAAACGATGTTAAACTGATGGGTCTGAAGGACTTGGGGCTGGTGATATCTTTCTTCCCTGCCTTGGGGATGAAGACCACCCTAGCTCTACGCCATGCTCTTGGTATATATCCAAGTGCAAGGCTACTAATCATAATCCTTCTAAGAATGGGGAGGAGTATGCCCTGCCCTTGCTGTAGAAAGGATGGTGATATCATGTCAAGGCCTGGCGATTTATAGGGCTGGAATGTACCAATTGCCCATTGTAACCGTCCTGTTGTGACTGTCGACTTGGCGATTTTCCAGTCGGCAGACACTGGCCTAGACATGTTTCTTGCATCGACTGTATCTTCTTGTACCGGGGTACTTCCCGGGAAGTGTGTCTCAAACAAGAGCTCTAGTCTCGCTGCACTGCTGTTAGTGAAGGTGCCATCCCTTCGTTTCAGAGCTCTGTGGAAACGGGCACCTTCGGTTGTACTCTCTATACTTTCGCAGAACTCGCGATAATTCTTCCGTTTGGCCTTTCTTATCTCCCTATTATAGGAGGTCAGGCTTTTACGGTAGGAGTCCCAAGTCCCGTCTCTTTTTGCCCCATTGAAGAGGCGACGGGTGGTGATTCGTAGCCTCTCAAGGCTATCGTTCCACCAAGGGGCGTCCGTTTCTATGCGCTTCCTTCCAAAAGGACAGCTTTCCTCGAATGCATTTGTTATGCTGCTGTTTATATTGCCTACAACTCTTTCTAATTCCAATTGTGTGCGGGGTATACCCGTCTCTTCATTGGATAGATTGAGTTGTAGGGTCGTTTTAAACTTTTCCCAGTTTGTTTTCCTGGGGTTACGGGCTGGTGCGCTACTGTCTGTATTGACCCGCAGCTCAAAGAGGATGATTCTATGGTCAGACATAGATTCCTCCATTGAGACATGCCAGTTACTTAGGTGTGGCTTAAGGCACCTACTTATCAGGGTGATGTCTAATACTTCTTCCCTGATTCTAGTTACGAATGTCGGTATGGCACCGACATTTCCAATTTCTAAATTATATCTAAATATAAAGTCAAGAAGGTACTCACCTCTTGTGTTAGTGTCTGTGCTTCCCCAGGCCTCATGGTGTGCGTTGGCATCACACCCGATGATCAGGGGGAGCTTCTCCCTGGCGCAGTGTTCTGCCAGTCCCACGATTTCCTGCGGCGGACAGGCTTCATCGCCGGCGAAATACGCCGAGGCCACCACTGTGGTACGTGTGCCACCAGCGGTCTGCACTGCTATTGGCACGCAGTCCCTGCTTAGGAATTCTGAAAGGATGGTACAATTAATACATTTCCTCACCATTATACATGTTCTAGGTACCGGGTCTCTTTGGTCCCAGATTACCTTTGCGTCCGCTGTGTACAGGCCTTTGATGCCATTGTTTACCCATGGCTCCTGTACTAGAGCTAGCCCAAGGTGTTGGGTGGTGAACATCCTGGCTAGGACGGCAGAGGCCGCCTTCGCACGGTGGATGTTCACCTGGGCTAGCTTAGTGCTGATGACTTGCGTCATCGCACTACAACAGCGGCTCCATATCACATGACGAGGGGGGCCGGGAGTTCCCCTCGTCATCGCGTGGCGTCAGAGTGACGTCCGCTCCTTCCAGTTCGTCTTGCAACTCCTGGGACGACATGGCCGGCTGCTGGTCCATCTCCTCAACTGTGGCGGGATCCAGTGTAAGATCCGCCAGATCTTCGTCCTCGGCGAGATCCTCCAACATGTTGGAAGGACCTGCCGTGCAGACGCTGGATCCGCTCGCAGCCGGGGACGGCTCCGAATTCGGTCCCGCTGGAGGGAGGTCCTCGCTCGCGGGTGCGGTCTTTTCCGCCGTCTTTTTCAGTCCGCTAACGGGGATTTTCCCGAAGCGGAAGAAAAGCTGGTGACCTCTGGTCACTATGTCTTCCTTGGCCATCTCGTCGATGCCAAGTACCAGCAGGGCTCCTCCTCCTTCCTCTCTTCTTGAGATGACTCTCCATGCGTCAGTCTCGACCTTGTTCTGGTTACTCAGCATAACCAGCAAGTCGTCGGTTTCCCTGTCCGCACTTCTCGGCAGGTAGAGCGTGATGGTGTGGGGTGACGGAATGTCATCCCCCATCCTGCAATCAAGGGGTACGCCCTTCCATGAGTGTAGCTTTGTTGCTACCGTCGCCAGCCAG
Organism: Drosophila quinaria; assembly: GCA_035047525.1. NCBI lineage: Eukaryota > Metazoa > Arthropoda > Insecta > Diptera > Drosophilidae > Drosophila > Drosophila quinaria. The sequence goes on from JAWNPO010000407.1 coordinate 16,700, forward strand.
TCTGCAGAGTTCTGGTCCGTGCACTCAATGACCAGATGTCCTACTCGGAAGTGAATTCCAAGAAAGGAAACTGCAGTGTCCCATCCTGTCAGTATGACCTGATCCAGGATGGCCTCCTCAAGCGCGGAAAGGTCCCCGCGACTGAGAATTACCTGGGGATACTCCGCAGGCAACACGGCCACCTTCACCTTACTCGCGACAGCCGCGTAGGATGCGCGAGGCTCAGTGGGCGCCGAGGAGGTGGACTTCCTGGCTGTTGGTCCAGCTGCTGCTGCTGACGTGCTGGGGCGCTCATCCAGAGCTACCTGCCGTCCTGATTCTGGAGCTTTGTGCTGTGCTCCTACAGGTGTCCCTGCCTTTGGTCCTAGAGCAGTTGGCTCCGCCGCGCGCACCCTTTTAGGGGTGTCGGTTGGCGGTGTTAGCGCACTACTCGACCTTTTCGCAGGTGCCCTGTCTTCGGGTGTCGGCGGTCTTTGCTCTTTGGCCTTGGCCAACGCATCCTCCTGCGACAACCCCTGCTGGAGATACCGGATGTACCATTTGACCCGAGATCCACAGAGTTTACGCTTGTGGGGATCATCTAGTCCACCCGGCTCTCTCAAACCTGGCAGAAGATCCTTCTTCTTTGACAGCAGGGGTCGCTGTCCCTGCCGTCCGTCAGCGGTTAGCGCTGGTCGCAGCGGTCGGGATTTTCCTACCGTGCTACTTTCAGCGGCTAGCGCAGGACGCATCGGTCGGGCAGGTCCTACCGTGGTCCTATGCGCTTGTTGCCGCGATTTCTGTAGACTAGGTCGTCTCTGCTGTGCCGGCGGCACTCTCCTATTTGAACCCGGAGCTTGGCTACGTGGAGGATGGTCTACCACGTTGGAGGGCCGCTCCCTATCAAGGTTGCGGTCCTCAAAGTGTCTGGCAGCACTTTCCGCAGGGAGATCCTGCGGGGTTTTGAGATTTATTTTCTTTCCTTTTTCCATGAATGGTCCCACGAGTAGCGCGACAAGGATGAGGTCCATCCGAGCAGAGGTCCGCATGCCCGGATAAGGCTGATTAGAACAGGCGGTCGCCACTTGCCTGAGCCCACCGTTAGCGACTGAGCTAGTTTTTGACCCGGGCCCCCAGCCAGGCTGACTCTCAGCACGGTACGAGTAACACTCTTAGTCCGGCCCGGGGTGAGATAAGGGGAGAGGATGAGGTAGGTACTTGTGAGGGAGTTTGAGGGTGTGTGAGGCTATGCTTTAAAGGCGGCAACACAAACGCCTTGTCAGTACGATGATCGGTATCGTACCCGCTGTTTGTCCGGGACTGCTTATTACGGGGTAGACCCGCTATTCGCAGCTAACCACCCCGAGGGGTGGCCATTCGCTATCCGCAACCCGCGACCCGCCTGGTGGCCTCAGCTGAGCCCCCTCCGAACCATCTCACAAGTTCTTCGGAACAGGACTATCGTATAAAACTATGGTATAAAATTATCGTATAAAACTATCGTACAAAAGTAACGTATAAAAGTATCGTTGAAAAGTATCGTATAAAAGTATCGTTTAAAAGTATAGTATAAAAGTATCGTATAAAAGTATCGTATAAAAGTATAGTATAAAAGTATCGTTTAAAAGTATCGTATAAAAGTATCGTATAAAAGTATCGTATAAAAGTATCGTATAAAAGTATCGTTTAAAAGTATCGTATAAAAGTATCGTATAAAAGTATAGTATAAAAGTATCGTATAAAAGTATCGTATAAAAGTATCGTATAAAAGTATAGTATAAAAGTATCGTATAAAAGTATCGTTTAAAAGTATCGTATAAAACTATCGTATAAAACTATCGTATAAAACTATCGTATAAAACTATCGTATAAAAGTATCGTATAAAAGTATCGTATAAAAGTATCGTATAAAACTATCGTATAAAACTATCGTATAAAATTATCGTATAAAACTATCGTATAAAAGTATCGTATAAAAGTATCGTATAAAAGTATCGTATAAAAGTATCGTATAAAAGTATCGTATAAAAGTATCGTATAAAACTATCGTATAAAAGTATAGTATAAAAGTATCGTATAAAAGTATCGTTTAAAAGTATCGTATAAAACTATCGTATAAAACTATCGTATAAAATTATCGTATAAAACTATCGTATAAAAGTATCGTATAAAAGTATCGTATAAAAGTATCGTATAAAAGTATCGTATAAAAGTATCGTATAAAAGTATCGTTTAAAAGTATCGTATAAAACTATCGTATAAAACTATCGTATAAAACTATCGTATAAAAGTATCGTATAAAAGTATCGTATAAAAGTATCGTATAAAAGTATCGTATAAAAGTATCGTTTAAAAGTATCGTATAAAAGTATCGTATAAAAGTATCGTATAAAAGTATCGTATAAAAGTATCGTATAAAAGTATCGTATAAAAGTATCGTATAAAAGTATCGTATAAAAGTATCGTATAAAACTATCGTATAAAACTATCGTATAAAACTATCGTATAAAAGTATCGTATAAAAGTATCGTATAAAAAAATCGTATAAAAGTATCGTATAAAACTATAGTATAAAACTATCGTATAAAAGTATCGTATAAAAGTATCGTATAAAAGTATCGTATAAAAGTATCGTATAAAAGTATCGTATAAAAGTATCGTATAAAAGTATCGTATAAAAGTATCGTATAAAAGTATCGTATAAAACTATCGTATAAAACTATCGTATAAAACTATCGTATAAAAGTATCGTATAAAAGTATCGTTTAAAAGTATCGTATAAAAGTATCGTTTAAAAGTATCGTATAAAAGTATCGTATAAAACTATCGTATAAAACTATCGTATAAAAGTATCGTATAAAAGTATCGTATAAAAGTATCGTATAAAAGTATCGTATAAAAGTATCGTATAAAAGTATCGTATAAAACTATCGTATAAAAGTATCGTATAAAAGTATCGTATAAAAGTATCGTATAAAAGTATCGTATAAAAGTATCGTATAAAAGTATCGTATAAAAGTATCGTATAAAAGTATCGTATAAAAGTATCGTATAAAAGTATCGTATAAAAGTATCGTATAAAAGTATCGTATAAAAGTATCGTATAAAACTATCGTATAAAAGTATCGTATAAAACTATCGTATAAAACTATCGTATAAAACTATCGTATAAAAGTATCGTATAAAAGTATCGTTTAAAAGTATCGTATAAAAGTATCGTATAAAAGTATCGTATAAAAGTATCGTATAAAAGTATCGTATAAAAGTATCGTATAAAAGTATCGTTTAAAAGTATCGTATAAAACTATCGTATAAAACTATCGTATAAAACTATCGTATAAAAGTATCGTATAAAAGTATCGTATAAAAGTATCGTATAAAACTATCGTATAAAAGTATCGTATAAAACTATCGTATAAAAGTATCGTATAAAAGTATCGTTTAAAAGTATCGTATAAAAGTATCGTATAAAAGTATCGTATAAAACTATCGTATAAAACTATCGTATAAAACTATCGTATAAAAGTATCGTATAAAAGTATCGTATAAAAGTATCGTATAAAAGTATCGTATAAAACTATCGTATAAAACTATCGTATAAAAGTATCGTATAAAAGTATCGTATAAAAGTATCGTATAAAAGTATCGTATAAAAGTATCGTATAAAACTATCGTATAAAACTATCGTATAAAACTATCGTATAAAAGTATCGTATAAAACTATCGTATAAAACTATCGTATAAAAGTATCGTATAAAAGTATCGTATAAAACTATCGTTTAAAAGTATCGTATAAAACTATCGTATAAAACTATCGTATAAAAGTATCGTATAAAAGTATCGTATAAAAGTATCGTATAAAACTATCGTATAAAAGTATCGTATAAAACTATCGTATAAAAGTATCGTATAAAACTATCGTATAAAACTATCGTATAAAACTATCGTATAAAAGTATCGTATAAAAGTATCGTATAAAAGTATCGTATAAAAGTATCGTATAAAAGTATCGTATAAAAGTATCGTATAAAAGTATCGTATAAAAGTATCGTATAAAAATATCGTTTAAAAGTATCGTATAAAACTATCGTATAAAACTATCGTATAAAAGTATCGTATAAAACTATCGTATAAAAGTATCGTATAAAAGTATCGTATAAAAGTATCGTATAAAAGTATCGTATAAAAGTATCGTATAAAAGTATCGTATAAAAGTATCGTATAAAAGTATCGTATAAAAGTATCGTATAAAAGTATCGTATAAAAGTATCGTATAAAAGTATCGTATAAAAGTATCGTATAAAACTATCGTATAAAACTATCGTATAAAACTATCGTATAAAAGTATCGTATAAAAGTATCGTATAAAACTATCGTATAAAAGTATCGTATAAAACTATCGTATAAAACTATCGTATAAAAGTATCGTATAAAAGTATCGTATAAAAGTATCGTATAAAAGTATCGTATAAAAGTATCGTATAAAAGTATCGTATAAAAGTATCGTATAAAAGTATCGTATAAAAGTATCGTATAAAACTATCGTATAAAACTATCGTATAAAACTATCGTATAAAAGTATCGTATAAAAGTATCGTTTAAAAGTATCGTATAAAAGTATCGTTTAAAAGTATCGTATAAAAGTATCGTATAAAACTATCGTATAAAACTATCGTATAAAAGTATCGTATAAAAGTATCGTATAAAAGTATCGTATAAAAGTATCGTATAAAAGTATCGTATAAAAGTATCGTATAAAAGTATCGTATAAAAGTATCGTATAAAAGTATCGTATAAAAGTATCGTATAAAAGTATCGTATAAAAGTATCGTATAAAAGTATCGTATAAAAGTATCGTATAAAAGTATCGTATAAAAGTATCGTATAAAAGTATCGTATAAAAGTATCGTATAAAAGTATCGTATAAAAGTATCGTATAAAAGTATCGTATAAAAGTATCGTATAAAACTATCGTATAAAACTATCGTATAAAACTATCGTATAAAAGTATCGTATAAAAGTATCGTTTAAAAGTATCGTATAAAAGTATCGCATAAAAGTATCGTATAAAAGTATCGTATAAAAGTATCGTATAAAAGTATCGTATAAAACTATCGTATAAAAGTATCGTATAAAACTATCGTATAAAACTATCGTATAAAACTATCGTATAAAACTATCGTATAAAAGTATCGTATAAAAGTATCGTATAAAAGTATCGTATAAAACTATCGTATAAAAGTATCGTATAAAACTATCGTATAAAAGTATCGTATAAAAGTATCGTATAAAAGTATCGTATAAAAGTATCGTATAAAAGTATCGTATAAAACTATCGTATAAAACTATCGTATAAAACTATCGTATAAAACTATCGTATAAAAGTATCGTATAAAAGTATCGTTTAAAAGTATCGTATAAAAGTATCGTATAAAAGTATCGTATAAAAGTATCGTATAAAAGTATCGTATAAAACTATCGTATAAAAGTATCGTATAAAACTATCGTATAAAAGTATCGTATAAAACTATCGTATAAAAGTATCGTATAAAACTATCGTATAAAACTATCGTATAAAACTATCGTATAAAACTATCGTATAAAAGTATCGTATAAAAGTATCGTATAAAAGTATCGTATAAAAGTATCGTATAAAAGTATCGTATAAAACTATCGTATAAAAGTATCGTATAAAAGTATCGTTTAAAAGTATCGTTTAAAAGTATCGTATAAAAGTATCGTATAAAACTATCGTATAAAACTATCGTATAAAACTATCGTATAAAACTATCGTATAAAAGTATCGTATAAAAGTATCGTTTAAAAGTATCGTATAAAAGTATCGTATAAAAGTATCGTATAAAAGTATCGTATAAAAGTATCGTATAAAACTATCGAATAAAACTATCGTATAAAACTATCGTATAAAACTATCGTATAAAAATATCGTTTAAAAGTATCGTATAAAACTTTAGTATAAAACTATCGTATAAAACTATCGTATAAATCTGTCGTATAAAAGTATCGTTTAAAAGTATCGTTTAAAAGTATCGTATAAAAGTATCGTATAAAACTATCGTATAAAACATTAAGCTATGACATTAAGCTTGGATCGCTGGTCAAGTCAGCACAACGGTACTGATGATAGAGATTGGCATCTCTTGAAACAGCTGTATACCGAGCCATGCTCCTTGCATTCTGCAAGTGTTTTTGTGTGTTGTTGTTTGTTGGTTGTCTTATAGACATACTAGACCTCGAGTTAACTAAAACTTACTTCTATCGTATAAAACTATCGTATAAAACTATCGTATAAAACTATCGAATAAAAGTATCGTATAAAAGTATCGTTTAAAAGTATCGTATAAAAGTATCGCATAAAAGTATCGTACAAAAGTATCGTATAAAAGTATCGTATAAAACTATCGAATAAAACTATCGTATAAAACTATCGTATAAAACTATCGTATAAAAATATCGTTTAAAAGTATCGTATAAAAGTATCGCATAAAAGTATCGTACAAAAGTATCGTTTAAAAGTATCGTATAAAAGTATCGTTTAAAAGTATCGTTTAAAAGTATCGTATAAAAGTATCGTATAAAACTATCGTATAAAACTATCGTATAAAAGTATCGTATTAAACTATCGTATAAAACTATCGTATAAAACTATCGTATAAAAGTATCGTATAAAACTATCGTATAAAACTATCGTATAAAACTATCGTATAAAGCTATCGTATAAAAGTATCGTATAAAAGTATCGTTTAAAAGTATCGAATAAAAGTATCGTATAAAACTATCGAATAAAACTATCGTATAAAACTATCGTATTAAACTATCGTATAAAAATATCGTTTAAAAGTATCGTATAAAAGTATCGCATAAAAGTATCGTATAAAAGTATCGTTTAAAAGTATCGTATAAAAGTATCGCATAAAAGTATCGTACAAAAGTATCGTATAAAAGTATCGTATAAAAGTATCGTATAAAAATATCGTTTAAAAGTATCGTATAAAACTATAGTATAAAACTATCGTATAAAACTATCGTATAAAACTATCGTATAAAAGTATTGTATAAAAGTATCGTTTAAAAGTATCGTATAAAACTATCGTATTAAAGTATCGTATAAAACTATAGTATAAAAGTATCATATAAAAATATCGTTTAAAAGTATTTAAAAGTATCGTATAAAAGTATCGTATAAAACTATCGTATAAAACTATCGTATAAAACTATCGTATAAAACTATCGAATAAAAGTATCGTATAAAAGTATCGTTTAAAAGTATCGTATAAAAGTATCGCATAAAAGTATCGTATAAAAGTATCGTATAAAAGTATCGTATAAAAGTATCGTATAAAACTATCGTATAAAACTATCGTATAAAACTATCGTATAAAACTATCGTATAAAAGTATCGTATAAAAGTATCGTTTAAAAGTATCGTATAAAAGTATCGTATAAAAGTATCGTATAAAAGTATCGTATAAAAGTATCGTATAAAAGTATCGTTTAAAAGTATCGTATAAAAGTATCGTATAAAACTATCGTATAAAACTATCGTATAAAACTATCGTATAAAAGTATCGTATAAAACTATCGTATAAAACTATCGTATAAAACTATCGTATAAAAGTATCGTATAAAACTATCGTATAAAACTATCGTATAAAACTATCGTATAAAACTATCGTATAAAAGTATCGTATAAAAGTATCGTTTAAAAGTATCGAATAAAAGTATCGTTTAAAAGTATCGTATAAAACTATCGTATAAAACTATCGTATAAAACTATCGTATAAAAATATCGTATAAAATTATCGTATAAAAGTATCGTTTAAAGGTATCGTTTTAAAGTATCGTATAAAACTATCGTATAAAACTATCGTATAAAACTATCGTATAAAAGTATCGTATAAAACTATCGTATAAAACTATCGTATAAAAGTATCGTATAAAAGTATCGTATAAAAGTATCGTATAAAAGTATCGTATAAAACTATCGTATAAAACTAACAAACATATATCTCACACCACACTCACCCCCCCCCACTTCTACATCTCTACCCACTCACGTATGTGTGACAGTGTGTGTGTACCTTTCTTTCTCTGTGCGTATATGCATATGTGGTCACTCTCTATCTCTCGTCTCGGTGTGTGTGTGTGTGTGGGGGGGGTGTGTGTGTGTGTGTGTGTGTGTGTGTGTGTGTGTGGGGGGGGGAATGTGTATGTATAGTATGGCTGATATGTTCTCCCCCCCCCCCCCTTCTATCTCTCTCTCTCGTGGGGGGGGGGGTCTCTCTCTCTCTCTATGTATCTCCCCCCCCCCCCCCCCCCCCCCCCCCCCCCCCCCCCCCCCCCCCCCCCCCCCCCCCCCCCCCCCCCCCCCCCCCCCCCCCCCCCCCCCCCCCCCCCCCCGTGTGTGTGTGTGTGTGTGTGTGTGTGTGTCTCCCCCCCCCCCCCCCCCCCCCATATATATATATATATATATATATATATATATATATATATATGTGTGTGTGTGTGTGTGTGTGTGTGTGTGTGTGTGTGTGTGTGTGTGTATATACACACACACACACACACACACACACATATATATATATATATATATATATATATATATATATATATATATATATATACACACACAATATATATATATATATACACACACACACACACACACATATATATATATATATATATATATATATATATATATATATATATATATATATATATATATATATATATATATATATATATATATATACATATATA